>JAECUM010004313.1:0-165463 GCA_016617855.1 Megalonaias nervosa | reverse complement strand
AAGGAAGACAGAGAGTGAAAAGACAGAATTCGCTAGGTCAGTCGTGCAAATGTTCCAAAGTCAAAGTATATGGGTACATAATTAAAACAAAGACGAACGTTGTGTCTGATGCTGGCCACTTTCGTGACTTTGCATTGAAATAAATGAAATGTATTGAACCAAAAATTTGCTATGTATATACAGGATAACATAACTATTTAGACAAAGTCTAAAGAGTAAACATGCAAGCAAATTGAACAATGAGACATACGGTAAAATACAGAAATATTTTGAGGCTGCAACCGCCATTAACAGAAATACAGCAAATAGAGCTTGCTGCATTTCTGGCAGCCACAAAATGCGGGTGGGACAAAGACAAATATGTTCAGCATCAAAGAAAAGAAAAATAAATGGTGATCAATATTAAACCAATGAAATACTGTATTGCCGGGGCAGTAGAGCACCCTCGTTTGCCCCGGTAGTGCGGCAGTAGAGCACCCTCGTATGCCCGGGTAGTTACGATATATCCAGCCTGTTTGAAGGATGGGGAAGAAAACTTTAAAAAGGATTCGCGTACTTCATGAATGCGCTGTTGGTCTTCCGGAGCTGTTAGAGTACCCTCATACGTTCTTAGCGGTCGAAACGGCAGGCAGACAAAGATTAGTCCAGGTCGAGTGTATGCAATCCCAACAAGTAAGGTCGATGACCAGGGATCTAGGTCTGCGAAACCCACGAGACCTGAAAGAGACAGTAACACACACAGCAATGGCGATCTTAAAAAAAAATGACTGAAGTATTACAAAGCCAAGACCCTTTTGCCTAACCTAATGTATTTCTTAAATGCATCTGATCTCCAGCGGCCTAATTCCCTTATTTGGTTGTCACTGAAACCTTGTCTAGCTGCCTCAGTGGCGGCTCCAATTCTGAAACTATGGGACTTAAATTGGTAAGAGTTCAAGCCACAAAAGCAAAGTGCTCTTCTAAGTTCCGTATTAAATTCTACTCTAGAAACTGGTTGCTTATTTCGGTTCATGAAAAGTGGTCCTGGAGTATTACCCCTGAGGGTCAGGTATGCTTGTAAATGAACTATCGGACATATAGCAGGATTTTGTTGGGCAGCAACCTGCAAAATCTATGGTTGTCCTGAGCCGTGTTTGAAGTGTCGAAAAGTGATTGTAAGACGCTTGTGGGAAAAAGTGACTTGAGATAATTGTATCAAATTATAGTTCTGCTGTGCAGTCGCTTGCATTGTAATCTCTCCTATTCTGAGAAAGGCATGGAAAGCCAATGTAAACATGGCCGAATACATGGTACGCATAAAATGGTTTGAGTCGGTATGCATCATCGATACTGTAAGCTTATCCAGTACAACTTTGTCAATTGGCAAACGAACATCATGAGATTTACTTTTGTGGTAGAATTCTAAAAGCGTTATATTTTGATATGCCCATATCTGATCTCAAATACCTTAGAAATAGTGCGCGCCTAGGACCGCACCGTATCCTACTGAGGCAGAAGCATCTGTGTACAAGTTCAACGAGTCGGAAATCATCCAAATTTCAGGTAAGAATAAGGATGTACCGTTAAAACCGGTTAAAAGGTTTTGCCAGGCCCTCAAGTCTTCTTTTACCTCTTTTGTTAGTCTAATGTGGTGATGCGGTTTTGAGAAGCCAATTGTCAAGTTGATGAGTCGCCTATGAAAGGCTCGTCCCGGCAAAACAACTGCGCAATCAAAGTTAAGAGTACCTATGATGGATTGCAACTCCTTGAGAGTAATTTTATTTCGAGCCAGATATAAATGTATGAGCTTATTACATTTTTCTAGTTTGTCCGTGGGAAGGCGAACCTCCATTCTCAAGGAATCCAATTCGTATCCGAGGTACGTCATGGTTGTTGACGGGACAAATGTTTTATCCGCAGCCATAGGAACGCCTATGTCGGCACATGCAGTCAGGAAGTGGTCAAGCTTATGCTGGCATTGGACACGAGTTGAATCCAGTATCAAAAATCGTCCAAAATATGTGTCATGTGTGTTATAGATAACTTTGTGTTCGCTATCCATTGAAGGGAATTGCTAAATGTCTCAAATATCTGGCAACTGGAACTACAACCCATTGGTAAGCATTTGTCAAAATAGTACATGTTCCGCCATAAAAAGCCGAAGCAATGATATTGCATGGGACAAATAGGAAGAATACGGAAAGCATTTGATATGTCTGTTTTGGCCCTAAAACATCCCCTACCCAGCTGTTATATACATGTGATGGCATTATCAATGTCTTCGTAGTGTACTGCTGATTGTTGAGTTGGAATTTCATCGTTAACCGAATCGCCCGGTGGGAAGGAAAGGTGATGAATTAGTCTGAAATACCCAGGAATTTTCTTTTCGACTAGACCCAAAGGCGAAATGTGTAAATTGGGCAGTGGTTTTGTACGAAAAGGCCCTGCAAAGCGACCCGCTGCCAGTTCTTTCTGTATCTTTTCTTCAGTAATTTGGGTATTAGTTTCAGCCGGTTTCAGATTCTTACATACTTGTGTTTGCAGTGTCCCCTTATACCCAACATCGAAACCTTTTCAAAAACCTAAAAGCAGGTATTCCGTTGTGACAGGATCGAAATCGTGGAGCCAATATTACAAGCGGTAAATTTTCACCGGTGTAGGCGAAGGGTCAGCACTATTTGCCGACAGCCTTCTTGATGTTTGGGTTAGTCTTTCGAGGTTGGTCTGATCGTTGGAAACGAAAAAGCTGGTTGTTAGGTCGCTGCGGTTGCTGGCTGTATTGTGGGAGTACTTTAAAGGGGTGAGTAATTGGTTTGGGGCAGCGAACGAATGAATGTCCCCCTAAACAATTGAAGCATTTGTGCTGAAAATTGCATGAAAAACCCGATGAACAGCCAAACAAACAAACTCCCTTCGGATACTTTGTGTTTGTACTTTGTGAGGGATTGGTATGTGTGTAGCTGTTATGACTCGATTCTAATACAGCATTCATGTAGAGTTCTAGATGTGTGGTACCCCATTTTGATTCCCCCTTTGCAACCAATTGTCGAAAGTTGTGATCATAGTACCTCCAATCGGCGCGTCTCTCCTCCAGTTTAAGGACAGTTTCCATATGGTTAGATTGAGAGGTACTAAGCAGGGGATGCTTCTCACATAAGACACTAGTGAACCTGCTCCAAGCAAGAATCCACTGTCCTATTGTGAGTTGAATGTTCCTAACGTTTGGGACAATGCTAAGTTCAGGACCAGTGCTGTGCGTATGTAATTGAAATTTGAAACTCGCATCCTGTGCGTTATTCAGGAGGGTGTAAAAATCAATGTATGAGCCCGCCCATATGTTTGCCTTAAACTTTATCCGGGATTAAAGTGGATGGGGAGACCGACGAGCTTACAAACTGTAATTGGGAAAGAACCTCAGGAGGCAGAAACGATTTGGACGATGTTACCTATATCCACAGCTGTACCTGTAAATGAAGCTGTGTTTTCCACAATGGCACGGGAGACCATGGATGCCGCTGGTGTGTTGTCTGTTGCTATGGTGGGTACATGTTGAAAACCAGTTTGTGGACTATTTTCCATGGATGGCCTGAGCACAGCTACCAGCTGATCCAATCTGTTATTGATCTCCTGTATCGTTTGGGAGGTGAGCCTGTTGGAGATTTCTTGGGTTATAACATTAAGAAGATGGGGGTCCATCGAAGCCCCTTCCGTGGACGTGCCAGGTTGAGGGATGGTGGCAGTTGGTGTTGAAAATGGCGCATTCTTTCTGGGCCTCTTCGCTGCCCCTTGGCCTTTGGATCTTGATGGTCTGGCTCTCTTCACTGCCACTTGCGACGTCGCCGCAGCTTTCTTCGTAGGGGGCATTCTGTAATGAATGCCACAAAAAGTTGACAATTACATCAACGTCATTTTATTACTACGTAGCAAAAGTTGCAAATACATAACCCTTATTGTACAATTATGAAACTCACTGTTCACTGTAGTGAGATGAGGAACGAATTCGGCAATAGTAAGAAAGGAAAATGAAAAAAGGAACCAAGTCTGACTTATTTGAACAGTGTGGGTCAATGTTTTGAGGTGTGGAATGCAACATGAAACCAGTACAAACAGGGCCTAACGAGCTGGGCAACACATAGCCCAGTTACATGGAGCGAAGTGGTGGAAGCAGAAAGCATAAATGACCAATTTAGAACAAATAGTAAGGTGCGGAACCCAAGTGCGCCAAGCATGAAATAGTAGCAAACGGAAAACATACAGAAACGACTGCTAAACACAGCCCAGTGGTACGGAACCAACTGGTAAGCACACAGGCTAGTGATACGGAATCAACTGGTAAACACAATCCAATGGTACGTTACCAACTGATAAACACATAGGCCAGTGTTACGGAATCAGCTGGTAATTATACAATCCAGTGGTACGGAACCAGCTGGAAGACACAAGGTAAATATAAAAACCAGTGGTACGGAACCAGCTGGCTAACACACAATCCAGTGGTACGGAACCAGCTGGACAACTTAAGCAAGTGGCACGGAACCAATTGAAAGAAAACAAACATGCAAACGTTTGCAAATCCTGTTCAAAAGTATTTAACAGTGTGACAAGGACAGAAGACGGACCAAACACTCTTAGGCAAATATGTAGATGAAATGAATTTATGTAATGGACGGTGGGAAATATATCTACATATAGCTTTATGGTTCTTATACAATTGGCCGGCGACATTGTTTGCAAGCCACTATAATAGCCCCTCTGAGCGACTTGTACAGGTGGTATTGGCCTTTCTTGGACAAATGAACACCGTCCCGACAAAAATTTTGAATGCAAGTTGTAGCTTCTTCAGAAAAAGAGAACTTATTATTGTGGCTTCAGAATGCAAGATAGTTGTCTGTCCACCTCAAGTCGTAGAATGGCATTTGCTTGTTGTGCTTTAGTTCTGTACGATGTTATGTAGGAGTGGTCCAAATTATTGGCCATCGCCCCTTCCCCTGCCATAAAACGAGTCAATAAAGCACAGATGACTATCTTTTTAACCTGATATTTACGCTGCAATATAGACGCCAAACCTAAGATCTTGTAGGCGACCTCCTCTGGTGATGTCGAATCGTCCCGATTAAAATCGTTTTCCCCACCAAAAGAACAATTATGTAAGGTTTAATTTTGCCTACAACAGAGAGATCGTGCCTGATAATTTTGTCGACAGTCCTGCCCCCAACCCCATGCATATAAATTCTAGAATAGCGACGAATGTTAAAATCGGGGCGCAATCTAGCGTCTGCTTCTGATTTCAAATGATGCTGCAATCTTTTACAGATGGAATGACCGAGTACGAGTGTGACGTAATGCATAGCAAAAGAAAGGTAAGCATAATGAAACACGTTAATACAAAAATGAAGTACTTAACTTTCAGGACGATCTGTATGTGCCAAAATTTCAGGAAACGAGGAAGGTCTAACAGCGTGAAACGATAACCACGAAGAAAAAATTTCTATCAAAAAAGACAACACGTCTTCACCCCAGAAGGAAATTGGTTCAACTGACGCCAAGTCCTTAGCAGAGAGAATCCCTCCGTGCGCATCCGGTGCGAAATCATTGCGATTGGCTGGGCAGAACACGTGATACAAAACATTAAATTTATTGGCCCTTGACAGCGCGTTACACGAAATATCTGGCGGGAAATTGTAGAATTGTAGATCCAATCACACCTCCCATAAATGTCCTTACGCGCGCGTAAATAGTTTTATATATATATATATATATATATATATATATATATATAACGCATATATATATATATATATATATATATATATATATATATATATATAATTATTAGCATATGTAATATACTTAGCACTTCAAATACTGGGAAAAAACAGATTAATTAGATGCACAAATCAATTTCGGTAAACTTTCCTTTTACCCCAGTGGAGGGGAGGAGGGAAGTGCTAGTGTCAGCAATGAATAACAGGGACAGTCACCCGACCGGAAACACATATTTTTATTTCTTGGCCTTGCCATGAAGTGCACTCCAGATCCTTGTGATGAAGAGTGCCCCAAAGTCATGTGAACTCAACCAGACTTTGACATTACTGATGCTTGAGTGCTTAGATTCAAAATTGCCTTCACTAACTGTTGCTATCAATACTTCTCTCTCATCCAGGAAATTCTCATCATTTTTCAAAACTCCCATTATAAAACCTCTGTTAAAAAAAATTGACACTTGACCCTAATGATTTAAAGAACCACCACCCTGTTTCTAACCTCCCATTCATTTATAAAATCTCAGAAAAGTTATTCTATCCCAGCATGTATCTCATTTGAATTGCAATAATTAATTATGATATTATCATTATACCAGATTGATTCGGATAGTACTTGAGATCAATGTATTCTTGTCATTTTGAAGAATTTTAGACCAAGCCATTAAAAATTTAGCAAAAAGATATTTTTAAAATATTCTTGCCAGGTCAATGTTTTCTATCCCAACTTGTATCTCATCTGCAGGCCGAGCCCTAGGGCAAGGAAAACGAGGCAACCGTCTTGGGCCCCACACTTTCAGGGGCCCTGCGCTGCTGACGGAAATCAACTCCGCAATGCAATTGTTTTGCTTGGGGCCCCACCCATCGCTTGCTGCCTTGGGCCCCTCACATACTCTTGCCGTTTTCTGCTCATCTGAATGCAAAGTCTTTTTAGCAATGTACAGTATGCATATTGCCCTCACCATAGCACTGTAACTTCACCTCTGAGAGTGTAATGACCTTCTCTCTACTCTGGATAGTGGAACGATTACTGTGAGTGCTCACCCTCCTTGACTTGTCTGCAGCGCAATAGACTTCACCATCTCCAGCATGTATTTGGTATTCACAATATAGACTTACTATGGCTCAAGTCCTAATTAGTCAGCAGGACACAATTTGTGTCCATAAATGGAAAACATTCCAGCCCAGATGATCTATGTTTTGGTATTCCAAGGCTCTCTTTCTTGGCCCTGTTCTCTTCGTTCTTTACACTCATCCGCTCTCAAGTGTCATGAATCGACTTCTGGTGTCACACCATTTGTAAACTGATGACTGTCAGATATACAAATCTACCTGCCCAAATGAAGTCGAGGCTACTATCAAAGGCACAGAAAGGTGCATTTCCGATGTGAAGTCATGGATGACATATAACAAGCTGCATATGAACGATGATAAAACTGAAACCATCCTGATCACCACACAAAAACTTTCTCATTTACATCCTTTACCTCAAACAATAAGCATCAGCAATACCAACATTAAATTCACACAGTCAGTATGAACCTAGATGTCACTATTGACAGTATGCTCTCATTACACCAACATACAATCAACATATGCAAGGCTCTATTCAGTTTTCTTTCAGCTGATGCCATTAAATCACTTTTGTTTTCATTAGTACTTTCGAGAATGGACTATTGTAATTCATTTTTATATGGTTCATCTCAGTATCTACTTCAGAAACTTGAAAAAGTTCAAAACATGGCTGCTCGGATCATCCTTAGAATACAAAAAAAATGAGCACACCTACCCCGTTCCTTGTAGCCTTCACTGGCTACCCATTCAATCCAGAATCAAAAACAAAATCTGTTCACTATGCTACATTTCATTTACTAGCTCCAGTCTAATATACCTATCTGACCTCACCCATGTATACTCCACATCCAGAAACTTACACTCCTCTTCCGACACTTGTTGTTGTTGTTATTATAGGGTTTAACGCCATTTTTCAGCCCAAGATAGGCTATACATGGCGGCCAGAATAAATGGTGGAGGAAGAACCCGGGAAAACCCCGGAAAGAACCCCCGACCCACGAGAAGCTACTGGCAAGCTTTCTTACATACCCACATTGGCCGAGCCCGAGACTCAAACCCACGCACGCAGAGGTGATATGGCAGTGATCTGCAACGGTGAGTTCTTTAGACCACTCGACCACTTGGGGACCCCTTCCGACACTTGCATTCTCATTGTTCCCCTCTGCTATAATGAAGTGATATGGACAACGTTCTTTTGTGTACCAGGGCCCAGCTACATGAAATGAATTGCCCATAGATTTTCGACACAAGGACATTGTGTTCTCATTCATAAGTGCTCTTAAAACTTATCTATTTTGACTACAAGCACAGACTTGAAGACTTAATAATATTTACTTCCTTAATTATCGTCAGCATGTTTTCGTTTTGTAAATATATGGCGTTTATTTTTGTAAGCACTTGTTGTTTTATATATTTTTATATGTTATCTAATACTCAATAGCTTAAAAATATAAGTCCACATTATTATTATCATTATTATTATTATTATTATTATTATTATTATTATTATTATTATTATACTTTCTTATAACCTTCTAAATATGGCTACTGCAGGAATTACATGAAGAAATTATTGAGAGCTGTTAATGTATCAACAATAGCTGACATCATACCTTTTCATATGATGATGAAAAGAACAGTTAAGTTGATAAGTGTATCATGTGCATTACGTTGTGTCCACATTCCTCATTTTTTAGCCTTGAAATGCAATGCTATAACTGAAAACTACAAACTGATAAAAGATTTGTGATTTGTTTTGCTGTGGGTATGCTAATAGGCGAACAAAATATTGACACAAGAAAAACCTTAAAAAGTCTATACATACCTAGATCTACAAAACTTATTATTTCACATGACCGTTGACTTCATCATCCTGGTCAAATAGCAAATGATAACAACTCTGAATCAGAAGTAGGATATTGAAGAATTATGTAAAATAATAAAATTGCCACAGCTGAAATCAAGTATCGGAGATATTGCATTAATTACAAGTAGAAAAGACAGAATCCTCAAAATACATGGCTTTTAAGGTTTAGACGTTTTTTGGTACATGACACTTAAGATACTATGCACCATATATTTTCACTTATGAGTCCAAATGTTAACTGCACAGACCCAAATCAACTGTAACATAATACATCACCAGATCTTGGTCTGTGCAGTTTGCCAGGAGTAATCAGTAGAACAAACATATATATATATAAAATACAAATCCTATGGCGAATAACAGTCCTTTCAAATGCACTGGATCCAGCAAGGGATCACGTGTGTCAGGGATTGATTAAGATAAAAGCAATAAACTGACAACGAACAGTGCAAAACTAGTCTCTAACTAATCTCTATGGCTCATCGATTTCTAGGTTAATACAAACAACTTCCAGTGTCCGCAACAAGTTGATATAAACTAGTTGAAACATAATACATTTGGAGGTTTAATTCCTGTAGAAATAGCCATGTAGAGTTTTGCAAACACTACCGTTTTTCTGTTTTATTTGTTTGTCTTGTCTATGTTTTATATATGCCTTTGAAAAAGACTCATTAAGAGTCGAAAGCGCTCAGGCTAGTTAGAGACTAGTTTTGCACTGTTCGTTGTCAGTTTATTGCATTTATATATATATATATATATATATATATATATATATATATATATATATATATATATATATATATATATATGGGTATATGTGAATGCATGTATGTGCGTATGCATGTATATGTATATAGATTAGTATATGTATGGATATTTATGTATATTTCCTAGAGATTACTATATGATTGTATGTATGTATATATTTCATCTTCTAAATGCGTTAGTTGACGATGTATTTCTCTTGTTTACATTCTTGGTTCTATGCTGTGTCTCATAATCTTGTGATATGTATAATCCGTATTTTTATTTACCTGATATAATCCTTTCTGAAGAGGAAATGAAATCAGTTAGACAGTCAGTCATAGATAAATGCACTCACGCACGCATACATGCATATAAACATATATACATGCATACATGCGTCATGTAGAAAGAACTACATATGTGGTTACCCTTGTATAAGTTTTCCATTTCCTTTTCGTTACTGTTTCAAAGTTAATATTAATCGCATAACAATATAGACGTACTAACATTTCTGAAGTATTATCATCATCAAGCAAATGTTAAAAGATCAGTGTCATGCTAAGCCAAATGCTAGTTAGCTCTGACTACAGATTTGTATGATTGCAGGTATTGAGATATTTCGTTTTGTCAATACGGTGGCTGACACAATACTACTGTTGCATTTCTGTTGTATTTCATGATCTAGTATTATCCTGAATTTGATTAATCTGATGTAATCTCTGTTGAACAGGAAATAAAGTCATACATACATACATACATACATACATACATACATACGTACGTACGTACGTACGTACATACGTACGTACGTACATACATACATACATACGTGCATTTATGCATTTGTGCATGCATTCGCGCATGCATGCATGCATTCATACATACATGCATACAGTAGAACCTGTCTTGAAAGACCACCTCTTTTGCCAAAAATGTATGGTCTCTCAAGACAGGTGGTCTCCCATAACAGGTTACAACCCTATATAATGAACAAATTTGTGCATTAAGAATGTGTTCTCTCAAGACAGGTGGTCTCACATAGCAGTGGTCTTTCAGGACAACTTTTACTGTACATACATACATACATACATACATACATACATATATACATACATGCATACATACACCCTAACACACACACACACATACATACATACATATATACATACATAAATACATACATACATGCATACATACATACATACATACAGACATACATACATTGTGTGTTTAATTTTTTATGATAATATATTTCATTTTGTGTGTAAGATGTTTATTTGGATTTGAGTTCAGGACATTGGTTGCCCATCGAAAAGCCTTGTCTACCTGATATTTGTCATGTACTTTACTAAAATTTCAATAAAAGATCTGAGCTGTTTACGAATGTTCTGGAAATGAACTTTTGGCCCTCATCCTGGTCCTCTTATTGTTTCTTATGTTTATAAAATTAAGTCTGTTTACATCAGAATTACTGTTTCCTACTTTAACGCGTGATTAATGGAATCAGTCTTCTTCCTTGTTTTCTGTTATAATTAGAAAGGATTTTATTTATTTAAATTGTTCATTGGGATTACAAAGCGCTCATTGACTTTAAGACAAGATCACTATTATGAATTCATTCAAGAAACTTCTGGATTATATAATTATGATACATGAAGACTGTTGGCAATTAACACAGTCAAGTTTACTGGCACATTAGAACATTCAAGATTGGAATTCATTCGTAACACCTCTTGAATCCATTCGGATCACTATAAGTTTGGACTTTTGGTGATAAGGATCATTTGGGATTTAATTCACGATACTGTAAATTTTCACTTTGTGATTTAGGCAAATAAATTGTTTGTTGCATTTACAATACTTGTTGGTTTTCACTTTTTATTGTCAATTGGTTTCAGGCCATAGAGTCGTAGCAATTCATTCATACATATACGCAGACGCGGATGAATTCAATGATAAACATATGAATCTTAGTTTCCTTGCTATCAAAAAGTGATGAGCAGCTGGGGATGGCAGAATCATGAAGTTCATTGGGATCTATTGATTATTTTTATGGACTGGATGTGACAATCAATGAGCTTGTTTGCACAAATGGAGGCTTTCATGCCTAAAGATATATTTATTACTATAATATAGAACGGAATAACGCAAGCTATCCATTGATCACCGAATATACAGAGCACATGACTTATACTCAAGCAAAACCTGTATAGAAAATTAAAATTAAGGTACCAAACATCTGATGAAATCAAAATCAAATCAGTGTATTAGGTCCAATGGACAATGCCCAATTTATTGCATGTTCTTCCCAAAAGAAATCGCTTTTTAACATATAAAAACATTATTTTGAAAGGATGGAATCTTTTCACACATGTGCAACATCCTGTCTTTGAATTTTGAACCAATGTCAATAAAAATTTATTCTTCAGCTTTTCAAATCAGATGAAAGTTTAAAGGGTCATTTTGGTTAATGATTGATTTTTTTCAGGGGTGCAGGTGGGGTATGGTGAGGGTACTACTGTGAAACAATATTGTCTTTAACGCCAGGAAGAGTTTTCAAAGAACTCATTAACACAATTTAATTTTAAAGATAAATCACGAAAGTGTTTTGGAGTGTCCAGATCCATGATACAAACAATCTGAGTCAGGATACGTGTTTAATACATCACCTAATACATTTTCTTGTTTCGCTTCCGCTTCCGTTTCTGGGATCTCTTTTAGGTCCATATGCATTTCAGTTTGACTTTGGAATCATTACACAGGAGCCACCGCCGATAACACACACGCATATATATATATATATATATATATATATATATATATATATATATATATATATATATATACTATATATATATATATATATATATATATATATAATCTGTAATACTTGTTCGGTTTTTCTCCGTGCATATATGATATGTAAAATTGTATTTTGTACTTGATCTTATTCAAAATCAAGTTCTTTATCTACCTAACCTGTAACATTTATTTTTTTAAACAAATAATGCATAGATAATATTTTTATATGAGTATGAGTTAAATATTTGGATCTTTTTCTTGGTCTGAGTCATGGACATTACGTTGACCATGTTCTTATATATACTTTAAGCAACATATTGTATCTTGTAAACGACCCAGAGTGTTCTACAATGAAAAATTCCGCTGAATGGACATATTATTTCCAGAAAATGCTAATTGTGACCTGGGTCAGGTAAAGGAGATTATAATCTTGTTAACTTGAGAAACAACTCATTCCAGCAATAACTTCCCAAGCAGAAATCAGTCTTATTGTTGTGTTCAGTATCTCATTTGGGTGGAATGTATTTATTCAAATTATTTATTCACTGGAAATGCAAAGTGGTCTTAAATAATATTCTTGGACAGAAACATTATTTTGGAATTACAGTGACTTCAGCCAAGGACATCTTGGATTGTATTATTGTGATTTAATTTTTCAAGAGTGTTAGTACATAATCACTCATCAGGAAACTGGTACATTAGTACATTCAAGACTACAGTCACATCGTCGCCTTCAGCGCTGTAATAATTAATTCCAACACAACTAACTTTATTCATTAGGACTGGTGATAAAACTTTTTGGACTATTTAGGATTTAATTCGCAATACTGCAAAGTTCTTTTTGATGTTTCACTTTGTGCTGTAGGGAAATAAATTATTTGTTGAATTTTACAAAACTTGTTGGCTCTCGCTCTTTTCTATGACTTTCTTTATGACGAGAGAGAGAGAGAGAGAGAGAGAGAGAGAGAGAGAGAGAGAGAGAGAGAGAGATATCCAATGGATAATGATTTCGATATTTAATTGATTCAACGAATTTAATAAATTCAACATTAACTCATTACCCATTTGAGATTCTGTTTATCACATAGCTTTTATTATAGTGCAAAGATTCTATACAGAAAGAAGAACGAATGATTTTTTACTTTTAAGTTTGGCAAAGACCATGAACCTTTCGATTCTTGCGTATGAACGAATAGTTCCAGATGCCTATTGACGCAATATTGCGCAAATCGATAACCAGTAATACAGTCTGCAGTTCAAGGAGCAGCCGTCCTTTCAAATTAATAGAACATTTAATAAGGACCATTTTTAAATATTGATTCTCCGAAGGAAATTCCTCTGTAATATCACATAATTTACTAGCGTCAGGCAAGAAGGAGTAGTTGAGATGTCATACACATGGATTTCAACAAGACTGTTGACAAACTTTCCTTCGAAAAGTTTGTGGATTCTATCATGAATATTCACCACATATGCAGTAATGGATACGGCAGAAGAAACAACATCCAAGTTGTTGGATATTCGTGTGTAGACATGAAGACCAGATGAATTGTACTAAACTACTTTACCGATGTGAGTTTATTTACGCCTGTACGTTGACATTTAAACCATGCTTGTTCTGGGGGTGAGTTGCAAGATCCGTACCTTTTGGTAACAACAATGTTTATGGGACTCTCTGCCTTATTAAAGACTGCCAAGCGCATATCAGATAATCTGTCTATGTTGCTGTTGGAAAATGTAATGAAGTTTTTCGGTTCTCCCATATTTTATGTCTAACTAGGCGAATCGGGTTTAATCATGTTGGACATTCGGTGAATTCTATGTAGGATATATGAACTATATTCCGACATAGAACCGCTACTGTGCGTTTTAGTCGCCTGTTTATATTTCCTATTCCGATTTGAAAGACAGCCGCCATATTGTTAACTGTAAGAACAAAATAAAGTGTTTCTAGAAGACGAAGCGAGGAATCTTCCCACGGTCTCTGCCATTTAATAATGAGAAAACTGTGCAAGGATTCAGGAGCTTATTTGAACCAATCAGAAAAGAAAGAATGTGTTATTGTGTTCATATATTAATTTCAAACACTGTTTGGTAATGTTCATAATAATAAAAATATATTGATTGCTTGGTTTTGAATAAATTTTGTTTTCTCTTCAATAATGGATTAATTGATTCATTTCTGCTAAACATTTTGCTTCTTTGTGAATAAATGATTGCAAAGTTGTGTCCCCTTCAGTTTCATACAACACGAGTGAAACCTCAAATGCTGATTGATTTTCAAATGGGTTTTGACTTAATGAATCTCGAAGGAAACGTTTAAAGAAAGATCGATAGCTGTAAAAAGAAAAGATAAATCACGCTTTCAGGCAAACTGTTTTTGTGCTTTCACGTTGTTTGTCTGATGACTATAGCAACCTGGTAAAGAAATTAGTCTTTTCGCCTCCAATACCCCACCCCCCCGGCCCCCACGACATGGCATAGACTATCCTTGCTGTTCACTAATTCGGTCAGCCATGACAGCAGTTTGCCTGAAGACATAAGGGGATGTCTGAACAGCTGTCATTAAAGCCACTCTACAACCGACTGCGACTAAAAGGATCATAATTTTTTTAAGACGTTGAACCACTTGCTTTAAAGATCCGATTGGCTTTGAAAATTTAAAAGAAAAGACCGAACGGGAATAACTGAAGGTCTTTGGCACTCACGTCGAAACCACTGCTGTCTTCATATAATCAAACACAGAGGAAGGTTTGTTTCCGTGAGGAGGCGAGAACACGAACGTTTTACTGTCCTTCACGTTTTTGTTCCACTCTTTCTCCATAAGTAGCTGGGAACAGCTTAGTTCATTAATTGATTTGCTTGTTTGCCATCTCGCTCACCATTTAACTTTCCTCTTTATCCTGTAACTCTTATATCATTTGAGATAATTTTATAACACTTGAAACATTTTTATGACACTTAAAATAACTATGACACTTGAGATAACTTTATGGCACTTGGCACACCTATACATCATTACTACTGTGGAGCCTATCTTCCTGTTCAAGGTCAAGGCCATAGACCATCATTTTAAATTTCGTTTATTTTCTCCAATATACGGTTAAATCTGTTTAGATTGATGAATCGAAATTAAATTTGGTTTAGCTATGTATTTCTACCAGGAAAAGGGTTTCAAGCAACACTGTCGCGATCGTATATTAGGATCAAGATCACAAAGTTTAGGATCTGTGACTCTAACATGTTTCATTATAAGGGGAGGGAAGGACGGGTATAATTTCATCGAATTTCCTTGTAGTATCAACTGGTCATGTTTTACAGATGTGAAGGTCATTGGAATTCACTTGTGGATCGATACGACTCAAAACAAGCTTGGTCTCCAAACTTATGCTGTTGATGTTGATCATTAACTTATTTCAGTCAATTAACTTATTTCGGTCAACGTGTAAGAATGTTTCATTCATAATGAAAATACATATATATCAATTATATCGAATATATAAATTTACGTTCTACAAGTAAAGCAAAACGTCAAATTCCATTGTTGTAAAAATAAAAAACTTGAAAGATTGTAGGAAAAAGAAACGTTCTGAAACTGTATACATTTGAATTCTTAAAGCAATATTGCTTCTGTTGGAGATGTTATGTTAGAAGAAATGAGACCCTATATAGCGATATGACGCTAGATAATTGTTGTAATTGTTTTTTGTGATCGCAGCATAACAAGAGTCCCGAAACGTAATTAAATTTATAATACATCCAACTTATGTTCTTTAGCTCCAAAAATTTGATTCACCTGATCATTAGGAGTACTTTTGTCATTTGATTAAAATTAATAATTTTTAATTTAGACTGGGATCCATTTCATGTTAATTTTGATATTGATGAAATCGTTGCTTCGTAATAACGACATTAATGGTAAGTTTTGAAAGGTTTTTGTTTAGTTTTCCGAAGACTCATCTGTTGTGATTGATACTTGTGGTAAAGAAATTCCAGTCTTTGTTGGTGCTTGGGGAAAAAAGTTAATTTTTAACTGTCAGGCATGGTGACTGTTAATAGTTACATTCTGTGTCATGAAGCTGAAGCTTTTATTGTATTTTTAGGCCTAGGTAAATAGCGCATTGATCTATTTCCAACTTACGTTGTTTTAATGGCACCGAAAGAATTTATTCAATATTGAGGTAATACAATCTGGTGTCGAGCCATAATCATATTTTTCAAGTTCATCATGTTGTACATAGAAGTAGAGGTCTGAGACTGTACAAACATATTCTAAAACTAAATCTGTGCTAGTTAATTCTTTTAGCGCAATCAGCAATAGCAGAAACTCTTGTGTTACATAGCTGTGAAAGTTTCCGAAGATGCATTGCTTTTCGGATGCATTGGAAAAATTGGGAAATGAACCACGATGTTAGAGGAGACAATATGTTCAAGCATTTGCTGGAATTCTTGCGAGTGAAAGTGTGCGGTGGTTACGGGCTACTGCTGGATTACACTTCTTGAACAGTAAACATATATTTTAAAGGACAAGACATTTGCAACTGTTTAAAGATTGTTGAAAAATACGTGTAAGTATTGGTGCTAGTTCTTTAGCTTCAAGTATTTTTGAGTGTATTCCAACAGGATCTCACGCTTTGAAGCATGTAAACCATGTTACAATTTTTCAGCTTCAAAACACGTTAGTACTATCTTATATAAATTTTGGTACGCTTGGAAATATGCAGGATGAAGGGATATGATTGAAAAACTGCAGGCACACCGCATAATTGTGAGTTCAGTGTTTTGGTTTCCTCCACACGTGTTTCAGCTAATTTAGTATCTGTCTTAAGTGGAAGAAGAATATGTGATTCTTTATTCAGACCATTGATATTATGACAAACCTAGGGTATGTGCAATTTGTATGACTCCCCCCCCTCCTAATTACTTAAGAGAACGAATTCTCTGGGTACTTGTAGGTATACATGGTTAGTAAATTAAAATAGAAATATTTCTTTGCATTGGGTCTTTGAGTCGTTTTGTTTATTGCATGGCTTGGAAAGGATTACTAATAAGTCATACCAATGAGAAACAGAATAACCGAGCGTGCAATTAGGTTTTGATGTCGTGTAGTTATTAGGGGATTTAAGGAAATAATTTGTATTTTTGTGTCAATAGAGATAAGCTGACTATCGTCTTTTATTTTTTTAATGAGCACACTTCTATTAATACACGAGAGTTTGCAGCCTTGATAGACCAGTCAAAGCATTTTCATATTTGATTGAACTTTATGTAGATTTTTGTTGCTTATATGTATTTTATGTTTACGCGGTGAGTGAATATACTTTATCTTTTTTTCGATGGAGAGTAGAAGATCTGGGCGATAATATCCATTGACTCTGAATCGGATCTGTAATCATGTGTCGGAATCACGAATCCGGTTGACATCTGATTCAAGCTGAGTACTCATGTGTGACTCATGACCACAAATATAACAACTGCCATCAGTCTGCGACGAGTGATTTTCGGAAGCTTGGGTAATGCATAAAACTAGGGTATATAGCTATTAGTATTTACGTCTCCGTTTATACCTTTTCTAGAATTTAGTGACTATTTGTTGATTATGGAGAATCGGTGTTGAGAGGATATTTCTTAACCTGAGCAATTAGACAGTTTCTATGAACAGACGTAATAATTTATAGTATTTACTAGACTTTATAATAGTATGAATCAGTAAACTAAAATGGACCCTCCCTAATCTCTTAATATAGGGAATTTTCTGGATATATTAGGTTTATATGTTTAGTAATTTCAAAAAGGAATAATTATTTGTATTAGGAGTTTAGGTTGTGTTTTGTATTGCATTGCGTGAAGCACTAATTTTCAGCCCGGAAAGGCTTACTGAGTAATCATACAAATGTGAAACAAGAAAAACCATGCAAGTGTGAAATTTTTAGAGTTTCGTGGTGTGTAGTAATTATGTGATTAAAGAAAAAGAATTTTTTGTTCTCGCACATTAAGGACCTTACAGTATTAAACGATGTCTTAAAGTCCTTGGAAAGATGAACTCTTAAAGCCAAAAGTTGTTTGATTTGCTTGCTATGGGGACCTGTTGCGAGTAACAGTTTATTTCCCAGATGGTTCTGACTTTAGGGACAAATCATGTTGATGACATAACTATTATTTGAATCTGTGACTTCTTCTGTAATTTCTTTCCTAAATGTTTCGATTTTGTCCTTCTTATTTCACTGGGGGTATTTTAGGCTTGAGCATGAATTTCGTTAAGTCCATGAGCTAATTTGCTGTTGTTTTTAATCCAGGACATCAACTCATATGATTTACTTCATTTTTGACGTAACGTGTTTTCAATTTTAGCAGTTAGAAATAACTTTATTATTTTCAGTTCACTTTTTTGGTGGTGCATGTATTGTTAAAGTGTATGATAGTGAGGTTAAGATGAGTCCTTATATATATATATATATATATATATATATATATATACCTATATATATATATATATATATATATATATATATATATATATATATATATATATATATCTGATATGGAATGTTACCTTTTTTCAAATCAATGATCTTTTATACTATCAATCAGTGACCAAACGTATGGCAGGTTTTCTTTGTCCAATCAATGTTGTTCTATTGAAAATCCTCCATAACATGAATACACGGAAGGGTAGAGTGAAGGGGTGCGATTAATGCCAAAATCAGTCTGCAAGTTTAAACAATTCGAAAACTTCTGACATTTTGCACCTATCTGACACCCACCGGAACCTCAGATCCCCGGTCAGTAAAGTGGCACCCACACCATTTCTATTTTGTTGAGCGCATGTCATGCGTCTATTCATTCTGTTTATATTAAAAGTTTCTTTCTGAGTTGTTCTCTCAATAAATGAATGTCGTCACAGCGAATACCATGCCCTCTTTATGAACTGCATATATAATGAGGCGCTGTTTACTATAATCTTTACCCAAACATATTCTGATTTGTTGTCCAATTCATCCAAATGCATTTGTTAAGATCTGTATCTAGAAGTAATTACATCCCCTTCCATGTATAGTTCTATTATTCCTGTGTCCATTCAAATTACATCCCTCCGAATATAATTCAAAAGTGTTCATAGAATTTTCAATATTAGTTTCTTGAATGGCCAAAACATCGGGTTTTCCATCTTCTAAAATGAGATCTTATTCCAGCATCTTGCACATGTTAATGTTCGTCGATTCAAATATTCAGGTTTCCGTTTCAATTTACTGTCATTGGTTAATCTTTATATGAAATATCATCAAAGTATTCTTTATTTAAGCCATCAAATGTGTTTTGGGGTTGGAACGGATAAGTTTGGGTTTTTTTTTTTAATTGCGGTTTATTTTTGTTGTTGTTTTTTGTTGTTGTTGTTGTTGTTGTTGTTTTGCAAAATAAAGAAATCTGAGTAGGTTAGACTTTCACATTTAGGACATATTCAAGTATTTGATGTATACTGATTTTTTTGTTTTTTTTTTTTGGCATTCCGAATGTACAAGTCATCAGCGTGGATCCATAGACTGCAGGCGTTACATTGAACAGTCTTATGCAAACTAAGATACGACCATTGCATACGCCACACCATGCTGTACGCTCGTTATTGTCCAACGTGTGCTTTTCATACCGATTATTATTTACATACAAACACCTTACATGAATCCAAGAAGTCACAATTGCAATTGTTTCTAACACTTTTTAAAATAACAATGACAGTTTGGATCAGGATGAAGTTCCGATTCAGCCGCCATAATCAAAGCAATAACAAAAACTTAATACATTATTAACCTAGTCACGCATTAAAATGTGGGTAAGATGACATAAACTTTAGCTCACTTAAAATGCCAAATGCTCCTAAAATACATTTCAAACGTTGCCACGTACAAATGCCTTAAAACACCAAAACTAAAACCAGCCGACCAAAGTACGTTCATCCCGGTGATGTATCCACTCGCAATTATGTGTACGTACAAGAACAAATATACTTATTTATTTTTGATAAGTGAATCATTGTATCGCACAAATATTTTCCGTTTTAAATTAAACCCAACTATTAAAATCAAATTTATCATATTGTTGACCAGAATTGGGCCCAACAATATGACAGTTTCCAGCGTCATCTAAAGGTTATTGAGTCAAGTTATAATTTTTACCATCAGTCATCCCGCCAAAAAGAAATGATGGAAAATTAATGCGAAAATTGTTCAGTGCACAAGCCCCACATATTCACCATTAAAATAATATGTCGGTTAATCCCTTGAAAAGTTTGACTTTTATACTTTCAGTTTGTATAGAAACATTTTATCTACAATAGCAAACCTGTTATTTGAATCAATACTTGATTGGTGGGATGAAATTTATAACCAAGCTCTTCACAGCCGTACGGAATCAATACAGAAACTACCTAAATGTGCAAGTCACGATGAAAGAAAGTTCAAGTGTCTGATATTATTAAGGATACAACAGGATGCTATATTAATAATTTTGTTTATATTTGCAAAACGACGTTTTCTTCCAAGAAAAGACGATGAAGGACTTCGTTTTATAGTTTACTATCCGTTTAATCTTGCGCATAGCATCCGTCCATTTATTTAGACGAATGTGTCTCGATTATAGTTTGTTAATGTTAACATGTAAGTTTCAAACATTCTGCATCAGTCAGATCGACTGGCTATCTAATTGACGTTTGTCATTTAATTCCAACTGAAATGTGAGTTCCTTTCATCAATTGTGTATTTAATGCTTAAAACCAAGAGAGCTGATAGATTAGGTCATTTGAGTGTTTGGCTAAATTAAGCGCGGACGCTCATTTAATGCAGGCTTTGTGGAATGAGATATGATTTATTTTATTTACTGAAAATTGTTGCGTGTAGAAATATTATTAAATCTCCCCACAATCGTGTTATTGGATAAGCCTTTTTACGTAATGGTTTGGGTTGTGATAATATTCACATCTTCTCGATTATCAGTCAAGCAAACTGTTAAGTTGTTTGTTCAGTCTGTGAGAACCCTGTTTGTCCAGAATCAATAGTTGTGTCCACTTATAATTCGAGAGAAATTATTTATTTTAATTATTGATTTTAATTACTAAGTGCTGATTGACTTTGGATTAATGTATTACTTTAGAACTATTATGGACTCATTCAAAAACATTCTGGATGGCACCATTGTTCTACATCAGGGCACTCAAGACTTTTGAAGTCTGTTTGGAGCATTACGTATTTTTGGATTTATGATAGAACATTTAGGATAATTTGGGATTTAATTCACAATACTGCAACTACCTCATAAATTTTTACTTTGTGTTGTAGAGAAATAAATAAGGTGTTGAATTTGCTTAAATTGGTGGTTTCACCTCTTTCTGCTATATATTTTCAGACACAGAGTGGCAACACTATTTCATTCAACAAACAATTTGTCAAGCTGTTTAATCTGGAGTCAGTCTTCAGGTGTCTCTGTCCAAAATGAAACCCGTATAAACCACAATACCATGAGCTTTTGAATGATATTGCATCTTTTCCAACATGCCGCTGCTTTCAATAATAATAATAATAACAATAATAATAATAAAGCAGCACTACTACTACTATTACTACTACTACTACTGGGGGTGGGGCCAGTTAACTGATATGTTTGGTGCTTTACGGCACAGCATCACATGTAGGTTATTAAGTGCTGAGACAATTGACGTAAAGTGCCTTGCCCAAGGACACACCACGGTAGCTGACCCACGTCTTGAGACCGGCACGCTAACCATTACACCAAATTAACTCACTGGCTTATAATGATATATCCTACAGCCGTCGTATTTTGAAGGCCCAACTGTAGACCCTCCAATCCAATTTGTAATACATAATTAGGCCCTTCCCTCATATTACCTTTAACGCTTCACAGCCTCAGTTTGGAATTGTTACTACTACTACTACTACTCCCAACAACAATGGCAACAACAAGCAAATCAGAAGCAATAATAATAATAATAATAATAATAATAATAATGCTCTTTAAATCCTATAACCACAATAGTCTTAGTCTTGCTCTCCTTTGTCGCCGTTTCGCCATCTTTATCTCGGCGCTCTGTAACGTGTATTTTATTTTATTCAAAACGAAGTTTAAATATTTTTAATTTATCCAAATTTGATTTCAAAATATAGCATTTTAATAAGACGATTTGTGAAAAACTGCAAACAATTTTCTATCCTTCAGTTCATACAATTTTATTAAAATTTTAAGCAAACCCAACTTACAAAATAATATAGAGTTTATAGCTCAACAACGTTTATTTGGGGCTTTGATGCTTGACGGACTGAAGTTTGAGCGATAGTAATGTTTTGTGCATCAGTTAGGCTATAGTGTAGAGATTGATAACAAAACCTACAAGAATTGCTTATATTTGCTGGCGATGGCAAATTCCAACGCCTGGTAATATATATTTCCTCTTCCGACTTCGACCCCAGCCCCATGTAACCCAAACTTAAGTATATATATATATATATATATATATATATATATATATATATATAGAGAGAGAGAGAGAGAGAGAGAGAGAGAGAGAGAGAGAGAGAGAGAGAGTCATCCAGCTATAACTGTATGTTTATAGTTTGATCAAAAATAAGAACAAAACGTTGCTGTATTTGTTATTTATGCTTCTCAAATCTCTGATCTTCAGTGACGCGGACCAAACGGTGCTACCTCTTTCGTGGATGATTACCAACTATGCATCAAATTTGATCAATTTTCATCCACTGGTTAGGAGGAGATATAGTACCCACAGACTGACTGACTGATGGAGAGGGACGGACAGTCAGATTTGTTTCACAAAGTCGCTACCCCCACCTCACACCCCTGCTGATGTTTGGGGATAAAGAATAATCCGAGTATCATTATCCCATCATCCCTATTTTCTATGGCAAATTGGAAGATATACATATGACTGTCTGAGACACATTTTGCAATTATGCATGAACATATTATATTCCCTACCATGTTCACTGCGTTAATGTGTAGCAGATCCAAATACTAATCCAGCTATCTAGACTGCTCATGCTTGGATTAGATATCAAATTAAGATTGAACCCCCCATTATGGGGTATTATTCATTGATCAAACTCTATGAAGTAAATAAGTTGATACCAATAGTGAAACACAGGGAAGGAAGACAATGTAAATGTTGATGGAACTCTGACATAAAAAGACATTAAGCAGGAGCTAACCATTTCCAACGATGTTTTATGTGAGTGCGTGTGCGTGTTGGGTGTCCAACACAACGCACGTAATCATGGCCAGGTGACAGCAAGAAGCTGAAAACGATAAATGTGTAAAAGATCTATACTTACCTACTTTGATTTTTAAAAAAAACAAAACTGAGATGATCTTTGCCGCTGGTTCGCGTCTTGCTGGAAAACCATTTGTTATCAGCAAACCGATAGCTTCCTGAAGTCTGTAAAGTGCCCCATCAACAATCCCCTCTGTCTTGCGATGCTCGAAGGAACAAGGTGACTGTTCGTTATGTTGATAAGAAACCTTAGGATAATGGAGATAGTGTTTTCCCACCTAAAATAAATACAATTTAACCGGATCCTTAATAAAATCAACAAATCGTAAACATTTAAGTGCAAAAATTCAGAAATATATGAAAGCCATTGACTTTCCACGCCCTCGCATTTGAGATGTTCCAACTCTTCAAGGAAAACTTTCTACCAGATTAATTGCTCAGAAAACAATTTCCGATGCAGAATATACAAATCTTCATTAATAATGAAGTCGATTAACCGAAGACTGTAATCATGTGTTTTGCGTATATTCCATAAGATGTATCAAAAAAAATACGTTAAGAAAGATATGCTTGATCCGTTTCAAAGGAAGTTTTTTTAATTGTGATAAGTTTTAATTTTGTACGATGATGTATATTTGACTAGAGTTTTGATTGTTAGGACAACCTCCACTCCAAATTTCAAATTATTGACGATTTTGCTCTTGATTATTTTTATATTTATGCAGCTGCTAGACAAATTCAAGGGCGCGATTGTTGGCAAAATCAGACTGTAATTCTGAACAATTCAAGAGCTTAGAGTATGTTTCTCATCCTTGATACCAACCGTGACCCTCGATCCCCAGGCAGTGAAAGTGGCACTCAAACCCTTTTCATATTTCTGGCTACATGTCATGTGTTTATTCTTTCTGCGTGATCTGATTAAATTTATCTCTTCAAGTTTGTTCTGTCAATAAATGAAAGTCGTCACCGCGACTGCAATGCCCTCTATATCAACAATTTATGTAAGGAGGCGATCCGATTACTGTAATCTTTACCTGGATATATTCTAATCCGTTGTCCAATTCATCCGAATGCATTTGTTTAAGATCTCTATCTAGAAGTAATTTAATCCCCTTCCATATAATTGTGTATTATTCCTGAATCAATTCAAATTATACCCCTCTGAAAATCATTCAAAATTGTTCACAGAGTTGTCAATATTAATTTCTTAAATAGCCACGATATCCGGTTTTCCAAGTTCTAAGAAGCAATGTTACTCCTGCATCTTGCCCCACATATTGTTAATGTTGATCGACACAAAATGCGGGACTTTTGTCCTCATTTTACTGTGTTGTTTAATCTTTATATGAAATGTTATTATTGCATTCTCTATTTTAGATATCAAACGTGTATTTTGGTTTCAGCAGATAAGATGGATTTTTTTTCTTAGAGGGGGACTGTGAAAAATAAAGAAATTTGAGTATTTTAGAATTTCACAATTATGACATATCCAAGTATATGATGTACATTGAATTTCATAGTCTTCTGAATTTCAAGTAATCATTGTGGATCCATAGATTGCAAGCGTCGAAACTTTTTGATACGATAAATATATCTTGTATTTTAATTTTCGAAAAGAAAATAAACATTTATTTTTCAATGTATCTCGTGTTCAGTCCTATTTCCTTTGAGTATTTTCAGGCAATATTTGAACTGTTAATCACCCTAATTTATCTTGTATTATCAAACAGCCATTTCTACGCACCATTTACATCCGCCTTTGATCGGGAACCTTCATACAGTTTCACCTTATCATCGTTTTGTCTTTTTACTCTTATTGCTCGTCGGTAATGAAACTTTTTGATACATTATATTGTATCATTTACTCTTTTTGTGGCGCTATATACCCTTACAGTACTAGTGCGCCGTAAAATCCATAAACAATCTTTCAGTCATGAATCCACATAGTCACGATTGTAAGTAACATGTTTTAAAGATACGCAGCAATAATGATTGTTATGACTAAGATTATGTTCAGTATTCGTGCCATAAACAAAGCAATGCTAGACATTTTATGAAAACTAACAGTCACTATTAAAATGTGGGAAAGAAAAAAAAAATAAACGTTGGTTCAGTTAACATTTCGAATGCTCGTAAAATACTTTTCAAAAATTACCACATGCAAATGGCAACTGAAAAATCACAATAAAGGATGGGTTAATAACAACAAATCAAACAGTCGCCTAAAAGTACATTCATCCCGAAGATGCTTCCACTAGTAAATATATGTACGTGCAAAAACAAATATACGCATTTGTTTTTCATAAATGAATCAGTGTGTCGCGCAAATATTTTTTCGTTTTAAATTAATCCCAAACATTAAAAGCAAATTTATTATAATATTGACCAGAATTGCGCCCAACAATATGACAGTTTCCAGCGTCATCTAAAGGTTATTGAGTCAAGTTATAATTTGTACCGTCAGTCTACTTAAGACGTCATTCCGCCATCAAGAAATGATGTGAAATAAATACGAAAAGATTTATCTGATTTGCACCGGAAGCTTCACAACATTCGCCCTTAGAATAATATGTCGGTTAATTCCGTTAAAAGTATGAATTTTATACTTTTCAGTTTGTATAGAAAACATTTTATCTACAACAGCAAACCCATTATCTGAATGAATACTTCCCTCGTGGTATAAAATTTATACTCAAGCTCTTGATCGTTGTGACGGAATCAATACAGAAACAAAATATTTTAACTACATAAATATGCAAATCATGATGAACGAAAAGTCTAATGTCTTATATTATTTTTTTAATGTTCCAATCGAAAACAAGTATTAAAAAGGATAAGACAATGACTTTGTTTATATTTACTTCGAATGAAAGACGATGCACAACTTCGTATTTATAGTTTACTATCCGTGGAATCTTGTTAAATCCATCTTCATTTATTTAGACGACCATTGTAGTTTATTAATTTTGTCATTTCTGTTTTACACATGTTGCGTTACTACAATTATTGCCAATTCGTCTGATACGATGGATATGTAATTGAAATTTTTCATTCAATTCCAATTAAAATGTGAGTTTTCATCAACTGTGTATTTAATGCTTAAAACCAACAGTGTTGCAGATAATTAATGCAGATCTTGCAAAACGATTTTTTTTACATAAAATTCTTGCATGTAGAGATATTCCAAAATTCACTCAAATCCATTCATTGGATAAGCTTTATTTTTGTAACGGCTTAGGTTTGTGATAATATTCACTTCTAGATTATCTGTATGCTTGAAACTACATAGAAGCATTATCACTCAAGCAAACTGTTTGAAGTTGTTGTAAAAAATCTCAAAAGTTCCTGTTCCATCTGGTCAATGAGTGATACAACGGTCCTGATTTTTTTCTCTCTGCTTTGTTTTGCATATTAAACAGTGCTCTTTTGCAAATGTGTCCACTGATTTGCAGCGTTACTAATAAATCTGACATAAATAGCGACGAAATAGTATAGCGAGTACTTTCTTGCAGATGAACCTTTACGATGAACATTGCGTAATTGGCGTAGGATAGTACTTCACGTCATGTTTAGTTATTATGTGATATTTATTATGCTGAATGATGATTTATTTCATGAAGCTAGATTCCTTGTTATCACTTGACAAATTGTATTAAGACAGTGTTATGCTTTAATTTTGCTACTGATCATTTTTCGCTATTACAACCAAAACTGGACAGCTTTCAAATACAGACGCTGTAGATGAGTTCTTTTAATGCTCCTACTAAGAAAGTTCACTTTAACATGTCCACATCTCGTACATGTGTCGAACGAAACCTCGGAGTTCTCGAGTTAACGTAATGTCTGCGATTTCTTGTCAACAAAGATCAGATCGCAAGCTGCATAAAACTTCTGTCAAATTTCGACAAACATAATTACACAATAGTTTGATAATGCTAATAAATACAGGATGAATAGTTCGTAATCAAAGTGGGGTATAGAAAAGAGTATCCAGTACGTATTTATTCAATGTAATCTTATTCACCAAGGATTGTTGACTTTGGTGTTTTGACCAAAAAGAACCCAAACGAGCCCGTTCGGTCTAAAATCTCCTGAACAAGATCAAATGCTTATTTAAAAGCAGTTAATTTGTCTTTAATTTCTTAACATCGTGGTAAATAAATATGTCCATTTCTGTAATCTCTTTACTTGCTTATACAAGTTCAATGTTAACTATACCAGATATCAACCGTTCCCTTCTTTTATTACAATAAGGTTCCCAATGGTCAGTTAGCAGTAGGGTCAAAGGCACAGCAGATGTGAATTTTCCCACACTCTAGAAATATAGCCGTGCTTACCGAAGCGACAGATTGAAATTAGCTGCAACAGTATTGTGTTGGAAAGCAATTTTTATTTTCTATCTTTCCTATTTAACAGTGGGATTTAATAATTTGTTAATAATATGGAACGGCGATATTTGATGGTCTTGGTAGGGAGTTTTCAATTTCTTAAGTTTATGTTTCGCAATTTTCTTCGGTATATTCTTTTTATTCCACGGTTGCAGCACTTTACACTTAAGTGAAAAAGAATGATATTTTATCATTATTCAATATTCGAGAGCCAGAAAAATTACAAAACCCAAAACATATTAATAAAACCCACCCTATAACATAATAGGGAGATATATTGCTTGGGGTCAAGTGTGTTGTTAGGACTTGGGCTGCTCATTTCTAAAAAAGTGTTAAGCCATATCAACGCCCACAGTTGTCCCGTGTTTTGATTCGACCAGTTTGTCTTTGAAAAACGTAATGGGAGAGCGAACAACGATTTTTAATACTTGCAGGTTTCACAGTTTTCACATTCCCATAACCATTACCTTAAATTCTGCAACTTGATCAACAGTAAAATTGGGATATGAAGCGTGCTGTTTTTCAATCATAGTCCTATGTCAGCTTGTAGAGGAGAGAAACACATTGGACAGAATTAATGTCTGTATAAATCTCTCTCTTGAGGAACATTCGAGCACGGTTTTTACTCCTCCCACCCAAAAGACTTATCTGATTCGTTCAATAACAGACGAAAAGTGTATCTTCCGTATAAATGGTATTGGGACAAAAATTGTATTTTCTTAATAATACCATTAGGATGCCATTTGCCAATCTTTCGGCTCTCAATAACTTGTTTATAGGGAACAGAACTGGTTTTCATCATAGAACTAAACGGAAGAGGACGGAGTAGAATGCTATCACAATGATGTGATTCTACTCTGATTTATTAATCATTTGTACCAAGTTGACAATGCGTAGATTATACAGTACATGAGTTGTGCATAAAAATGTATTTTCGTTCCAAATCAAATATATCTTGAATTCCAGCCAAGTGCAAATTCCAGTTTTCTTCCTTGTTTCTGTTTGGTAAACAGAGGATCTCCAATGGGTAATGATTTAATAATAAAATTAAGAAACGATTTCAATAATTTCCAGTTTTTACGATCCTTGTCGAGCAAAAGCTGGATATTATTCAACGAGTGTCATAAATTTAACGAGTTTCATAAATTTATTATTAATTCATTATCCATTTGAAATTATGTTTATCACAGTTTTGTATTTTAATAGAAATAGTTTCGAGAGAAAAAAGAAAAATAATTTCGTTCATTCTGACTCGAATGATGCCCCTTTAACTGTTGTTCGTAAGATATAGTCACAGTCGCAGTTTTATAACCATTTACATTTAAAAGTAGATTTTTTTACAGATTAAAAAAAAAAAAAGTAGCTGTCCTTCCGAAAAAAGAACATTTAACACAGACAGCAGAATCTTTCAACACAGAATGTTCCATGGAAATTCCGGGTTAAACGATCAATGTTCGCGCCTTACAAAGTATATGTCAGTGTTGCCTTGTATGCACATTTATTCAAATTAAATTAAATATTAATTGTTAATCAAAACCTTAATACGAAAATAGTGTAACCAAAGTCTATTCAGTCCTGATTGCTGAATGCTCCGCACGTTAAATGTCACCAATAAACTTCTGGACAAAAATTATTGGCCGTTATGGAAGTTTACAATGGTAGCCCTGCTCTAAACTGGATCAAATCAAGACGACGTCAGGACTATCATAACAAATAACAGGGTAGGACAAATTGTTTGCAGTTCGTGTTGCTTTCATTGTGACATCATAGCGCAGGACATTCAATCCGGTTTGTACTGAATCACACTTTTAGGTTGACCTCGTCCAAAAATGTTCACGTAATTTAACGTTGATTTTGCCTATGTATTTCTCGACTCATGTAAATAATGAATTTCAAAGGAATATAGATGTATGAGGATCTGAAAAAGTGAATAATTGTCATTTAAAGGTAAGCGTAATCAAATTCTAAAAATTGAGTCGTTTCCAAAATAGTTGGTTCTAAATGCCTACATGACTTGTATGACTTTTACTATACAGTGTGTCAGTTATATTAGGTCTACTAAGCATCCCATTTGCTGGATATTCATGTGAAGGGAAGATTACTGGATATAGAAATTCGAGATCTACTTTTTGATTGGATATTTGCATTATTTAATTTGGAATAGTAGACAACAGTAGACATAGACAAATTTGTTTTAGAGTTGAATTGCATCATATAATAAGGAACAATAGCTCATCTGAGCTAATTTACAGCGTAAAAATGGTGTGAAATTAGAATTAGATCATCGATGTATTTCAAATATGCCAAATAAATTCTATTTGTCTACCTCAAGTGGTTTTAGCTTAATCATCCTTGCATGGTCTATGTCACACAGTTCCATGTCCCAAATATTTAAAAATTTGTAAAATATCAAACATTAACAAAAGGGCATGAAAGTCTAATCAGGTTATTTCAATGTGATATAAATATGTCCATCAAATTACATTTGTCAGCCTGGAATGATTTGTCTTATTGTTGCTTACAAGGCTGTTGCGAAAATGTCAGAGCCGACAAAGTAAAAAGCCGTGTACAAATTGCTCAAAATAAAAGGTCAGTTACCGGAACAAAATTCGATCTTTGAACCCACTCAAGATTTACAAATTTCCAGTCTGGTTTTGTCTGACTTAACAGTTGTTTTAGATAGTTTGCTTACAAGTTATCGCGTCACAGTCAGAATTATTAATGGACAGCTCAAAACCAATTTGTCTGTCTCCTTCGTGAAGTATATTCAGTGGTTCATAACATATTATATTGAAATATAAATAGTTCAACCCTACAATTAACTACGGTTGATGCTATTGCTGTAAAAGTAACAATTGTGTATTGCTTCTGCAAGTGCAGGAGAGATAAATACTGGATTTTCCCTATGTGAATTAAGTATTTGAATATAATGAAATGTATCCGAAACATCTCCCCCCCCCCCCAACATGAGGTCAGTGTTTTAGAAAGATTTTGGAGTAAAACAACTTCCTTGCAAATAGCCACATTAAAGAATGTTCATTTTTTCATTACGCTCCGGTGGTCTAAGTGGTTAGAGTGTCCGCCTCGGATGAGAGAGGTCGCGGGTTCAGACCTCGGCCGAGTCATTCCAAAGACTAATAAAATTGGTACTAACAGCTGCCTCACTAGGCGCTCAGCATTAAGGGGTTATTGATAGGATTTGTCGGCCTGGTGTCAGGATAATATGACTGGGTAGGACATGATGCTACATGTCTGCGACATGATTCCCTAGTGCTAGACATCACTATAAACTGCCACACCGCTGACATCGTAACGATGTTACTGAAAAATTGTTAAAGCTACGTTAAAAATCCAAATCACACACACACACACACACACACACACAGAGACACACACACACTTATTATAGAAGGCGTTTTCATGGGGCCAAACAACTGTTAGGTTCCGATTACTACTGGGAGTCAAAACTGCATACTCCATCTATAAAATTACCAAAGATGGACCACTCCCCTGATCTAAGTATGACTGAAATTAATTTCATATATGGTAACAATATTACCTGTGGATAAATTATTTTATTGTTAAATTTTGTAATATAATCAAAGAAGATTTTCGTACGATTAAAGTTCTTTTATACATCAAATAGTCGCCACAAGTGTTAACTGTTAACCTGACTTGTACTAATAGGACAGCTGTACTAGGAAGGAGCTGATTTTACGTAAAACTCTGTCTTTTATGGAATAATTTTCAAAAAGTACCTTTAAAATTCTCCCGATATCAATGTATTAAATTCTCTCGATATCAATGTATTAAAATTCGAAAAAGAATTATCTCCTTTCAATTATATATATATTTTTTGGCCAGCATGTTACATATTTCATTGATTGAGAGGGTGGTGATGGGAAATGATAGCATACAGTAAATAAATTATTGACAGACACAGATACTTAAAATTTCCCTCAGTGGGATAGCATTGGATTGGATACTGGTCCACTAAAAAAATGGATTGAAAGGGTACATGCGGTTAAGATCTTATAAACCTATAAAAGTACTGATCACCTGTAAATGCTTAAGGTAATTCATCATACTGTTTATAAAAGAAATTATAAGAAACATTCTTCTCTTAAGAACAATTAGACATAATGAGCTTTGGTTAATATATATCTTGAGATTACAACACATATACGGAAATAAAACGCAAGAATGGAGGTATTAATCTCATTTAAAGCGTTACCGACCAGGAGCGCTCGTAGAATTATGTTCGGAGGGGGTGGGGGGGGAGCCAACATGTAGTGCACAGCTGTTAAGTTTTACGTATGTAAGTCAATACATGTTTGGAGGTGAAATCCAAGAGGGGGAAGGTAACTGCACCACCACCCAGCCCCTTGCCCCTATGTGCGGTCGCCCATGTTATCAATACCTAATTGTATATCACAATTTATCGTTCCTTTTAAGAAAATCAACAAATACAAGGAATGCACTTTATTAACCTAATATCCCTATAATTAGGTTTTGAAAACCAACAAGTATTAAATGAAAATAACAGATGAGTGGGACATGCAAGACGAAATGACCGTGCTTGCCCACTTGCGCTAACTGATCATGTGAAGCATAAATAGAATGACAGATAACAGTACTTCACTGAGTTCATGTCGGATGCGTCTGAATTGAATACAAAACATGATGATCTCAAAGTACTGAGTGGTCATATAAAAATTTCCTTTCAATATAATGCGATGTCGAGTCACACACATTAAATAAAGGCTAACGTCATAGGTATGAAAATAACAATCGACAAATGTACTGTATTTAAAGGTAGTTGGACATGAATGTGTTGAACACACGTAAATAGAAAACATGGGTTTAATGAGAATTCACTTCACAGGAAGGGTCCCGGTCACCGATCACTGCCATCTCACCTCTATCCACTTGGATTCGAGTCTCGGGTATGGCCAATGTTGGTATGTGAGAAAGCTTGCCAATAGCTTGATCGTTGGTTCTTACTAAAATTTTCCAGGGTTCTTCCTTCACAAGTGATACTGGACGCCATGTATAGCCAATTATGCGCTGAAAAATGGCGTTAAACCCAAAACAAAAATTCACAGGACAGTTCGGATGAGTGAGGTTAATTGGTGATAAAGTGCTGCCCATTCCTTGGCACTGAATAGAACGTATAAATCTGCACAAGACATTGAAGAAAAATGGATTAACTTTAAGTTGTTTCATCTCGACAAGACTGAATAGATTCTTTGCAAAAAAAAAGAAAAAAAAAAAAAAAGAAAAGAATTCACAGTACAATATAAATAGCACCATTTAGCTACGTTTAGTTACCTGAACATAGCACGTAGTTTGAAGATATTGCCATAGTTGCGTTCATCCAAGTCACTAAAGACATTTTATGTACACAAAAATGTCCAAAGGTAATAGGGCTTTAACTCCGTCTGCGCAGTAAAAAGATTTCGAAATCATTCATAGATGGAGCGACATTGTTGCACAGGAGACTGCCAACTTTACCCCGTCCAGTATGAGCATTCTATGCATGACATTAATGCGCAGGCTTTGTTATTCATAATTTTATAATTAATATTTTTAAAATTTGGATAACAAAATTTATTTTTTTTTATAATTCATAATCTGCAAAATGGGATATAAAATAATTTAATATTTTTGCTGAGACTTAAGAACAAACATGCTCTCGATACGTCTTTCCTAGTACCAGTGACAACCACATTGTGCTGGTACTCTTGACTTTTCATTAAAATTTCAACATAGTGAATAAGAAAATGCGTGTGTGTGTGTGTGTGTGTGTGTGTGTGTGTGTGTGTGTGTGTGTTTGTGTGTGCTTAGGATTTTTAACGTAGCTTTAACAATTTTCAGTCATATCGCTATCATGTCTGCAGTGTGGCAGTTTATGTCCAGCACTGGAGCATCATGCCGCATACATGTAATATCGTGTCTCACCCAGTCACATTATCCTGACACCAGGCCAACGAGTCTTAACACTAACCTCTTAATGCTGATTGCCAAGCAAGGCAGCTGCTAGAACCATTTGTATAAGTCTTTGGTATAACTCGGCCGGTGTTCGAACCCGTTACCTCTCGCATCCGAAGCGGACGCCGAATAAGAAAAGGTAAACCAGTCTACGACCATTTGATGGATTTGCTTGTGCCGGGCCCAAATATGGACGGTGGCTACATAAAGCTGTGATAACACCACATTCAGAACACTTCATTCACATTCGTGTTTTTTTGTGGTGGCTTTTTTTTTTTTTTTTTTTTTTTTTTTTATAGAACGCAAACGAAACGGCCGAGGAAATTCCGATCAGCCAAGGACGCGAAGACGTCATCTCACTGACGTCACACAACGACGATTACAAAAATCAGATATTAACTGAGATGTGTTAAATTCTCTCTGACAATGGGATGATCAAACCTCTCATATGCACACATCCCTGTTTCTTTTAATAGAAAGTCCTGGCCTCACACCACTCCTGAGCAGGCTAAACTCGACAGTCTCCCAATCTCATTGTTAATTCAACTTTATGTATAGCCGTTAGTGTAAGTAATACGCTTGTCTTTGTCACTGCTGAAAAATGGGAGTTGAACTGTTATTAGTCTCGTTTATAGTTAGGAAACTAAAATGCGTAGACATGTAATAATACAGTCACATCGATTGTTCCAACTTTTGGATAGAAACAATTCCATGACTCAGATTGAAAGCTGAAATTAATCCCAACACAACTATCAGCTTTTGTTTCTTTTCTCAGTTGTATCTACATTTGTACTCTGTTGCGTTTTTTTAGGTGGCATTTCACAGAATAATTTTATTTGTCTAATGTTTCATTCGCTAGATATGGCTTTTTGATTTTGCACATGGTCATTGCGTTACATATCTATGGAATAATAGTTAATAAATAAGGATTGTACTTTAGTGTTGCCATGAAAGTCGTCACGAGGATTTATTTGAAATATAGACACAATTTTTAACAATTGCGTTCCTTTGAGATAAAAATATAGAACCCGTGGTAAAACAAAAAATATATTCTGTTTCCATACAAAATTAGCACACGTTAAAGAAGTCATCCACCTCAAATTTCAAGGAGTAGACTTGTAAAATATTATTCTTTTTAATAATAGGTGACATTTTGGCATTATTACATGCCAATAATCTAATTTATTTATCATTTTTTTAAACCAATATTCAGACAGAAGCAAAATGAAATTCATGAACTTTCTGCAGAGCAGTTTTGCTTGTAATGCTTCTATTTACTGTGCATGCGTCTTCACCGTAAGACAATTAGATTTGCTTTAAAACTGCGAGGTTTTGTAATAGACTCCAATGGCAGTAGTTGAAGCCTTGCAATTCATTTCATCGAGTTTACGTTGACAAAGCCACTTACTTTGAAACGTTTATATCTCTGAACTACGGTGGTTCAGTTGTTAAGGCATTGGACACGTGACCGGAAGGGTGTGGGTTCGATTTTCACAATCGGATCAGCCTGTATGGTTGAAATGGTCTACATGATTCAAGCACAAAAGAAGAAACACATTAATATACGAATGAAACAAATAACAGAATACCGTGCACTTAAAAATAATTATCTGAATATTATACCACAGTTTGAATGTTTGGCGGGATACCATTAATCGTGAATTTCGTGATTGCTTGAAGGTATTCGGGTTTCACATGAAGTCGCAAATGTTATTAATACATAACAAAGTTACAGAAAGTATTATTGTTTCGCAATTCATTATATTATATTATATTATATTATATTATATTATATTATATTATATTATATTATAATCCCATTTTTTATGAATGAAACGGATTTTCTGCAATATGATTGGATGTAAAGGGTCACGTGATACTAATCTGGAATTTTTTACACATCGATAAATTCTGGGACTACTTTCGGTTTACAATATAAATAAACATTGCAGAACATCATTCTGAAACGATTGTTTCATCTCTTAAATTTTTAATTCAGCAAATAAATATAACTAATACCCTTTTTATACTTTTCCCAATATTCTTTGATTGAAATGCATAGTTTACTATACAATTTAGCGTTCGTCTGCTACATAGTCGAGCAAAATGGCCGATTACGGTGATTTTTCACTGCAGCTATCTGCGGATTTTTTTGAACAATTAGATGAGAATGAGTTAAAAGAAATAATAGCAGCGATTGAAGCAGATTGAGATGGATTTGATGATATTGCAATGGATGTTACAAGCGCTGAAAATGAAACAGAACATAGATTGATAAATTGCCTCACACAGCACCCCATGACCTCCGTCACCCTAGCCATACACAACAACAACAATAATAGTGTGGGAACTGAGACAGTCAATTTTGAGGCGCCTGTGGGATATAAACCAAGATTCAAGAAATTATCTGAGGAGGACTTAAAAGCTATTGAAATAAATCAATACTCAGAGGCTACTAAACGAAACACAAAATGGGGCATTGGGGTTTTCAATGGTAAATTTTAAATTTTTTAAAATTAATTTTGTTTATTTATTTACAAACGTGTGTGGGTGTTGGTGGCATAGTGTGAATATGACCACTTACACAAAAATAAAAATAAAATATTTATCAGACCATTATTCAAAGACTGAATGAAATTTTTAAATGGTAAAACTACAAGAAAAAGATAATCAGATTATTCGCATGAAGTATCTTTGATGGATAGATCCTGAACATATATATTGACACAGTACATACTATGTTGACATGACAATTTAATGATATCTCCAAACTGTGACTTAACACCATTGAAAAATGTATATAATAATCCATAAAGTGATCGTTTTGCTAAGTTAAATTATTTTGGATGTGTAGTCATTAATTTCAATGAAAAAAAATTACATAACTTTTTGCGTTGCTATTTTTTTCTGAAGATATAAATCTTCTGTACAAATTTCAAAGACTTTAAATGTTGAAGGATATAATTACTAATATCACCATATTACATAAATGAATCCAAGTATACAATATATGTACAAATTGCAGGAAAGGTTGTTTTTATGTGGATTTCAAAATGATTTTGCCAAGTGTAAGAACTGTAGTGCTATGAATATTTTTCTATTTACTTACAGCTTGGTGCATTAAAATTATTTGATACAAACTTGACTTAAAAACACAATCAGTCCAGACGAGCTGAGTGGCCACTTAAGAAGGTTCTACGCTGAGGCCCAACCAAAATTTTTATCAAGGGGCACAAAAATGCCAGCCGATCAGGCACAAGAATATCACAAGAATTCCTTGAAAAATGTTCGTGCTGCCCTAAACAGATACTTGAAGGACAATGGAAAAGATATTGACATTGTCAAAGACAAAGAATTCAAAGATGCTAATTCGATGCTAAATGCAAAACTGAAATTGAATTTAAAATCAGGTATTTCAAGGCCAACCCAGCACTACCAAGTAATTTCACTGGAAGAATTAGGAAAAGTCTATGCGTATCTTCAAAAATTTGACCCTGTTGACCTTCGATTCAAAATATGCTATCTGCTGGCTATTCATTTTGTGACCAGAGGTATAGAATTTCACCATCAACTGAGCCTAACTTCCTTAAAATTTGAAAATGATGAATCTGGCATGGAGTACATTACTCTAAATCATGAAACACTTCAAAAAAAACACCAAGGTGGTGTTGATGAGAAGCTTGAAGAAACATCAGACAAAAGAATGTATGCAACTGGCAGCAACACTTGCCCAGTGAAATCTGTAAAAAATTTCCTTCAGAAATGTGACAAAGCAGCAAAAGTCTTATTTACGCAATGCAGTAAAGAATCACTAAGATCTTCTGAATTTGCTGACAAATGGTATACTTGTGAACCGGTGAAACCAAAGCAGTTCTCCTCATTCATGCCAGACATATGCAAGAATGCTGGAGTGCAACGCTACACTGGTCACTCACTCCGTGCAACAGCAATTCAAGCTATGAGTAATGCTGGGTTTGAAACCAGAAATATTTTGTTTATGACAGACCACAAACGTGAGGAGTCTCTAAAAACTTACAGTCGAAGACCTAGCACTGAACAAAAACAACTAATTAGTTCCGTTTTGGAAAATATGGCAAATGGTGGTCAAGCTCTGTCTGTAACAGACCCTAACACCAACCCACCATTCACTTCAGATCAAAGTCAGCAACGATTGATAAACTCTCCAATCCGAAGTTCGAACACTCTAATCGCACAGTCCTTCCAGCACTCCAATACTCAACTATGCAACCAAACAAAACATATGGCCGGCTTTGCTAGCAACTATACATTTAACAACTGCACATTTAATTTCACATTAGATAACTAAAAGGGTCTTGTTAAGTATTAACGCTCTTGAAAATGATATAAAATGTTATTCCTGCATAAAATGTATTTAATTTTTACCTTTATTTTGGAAAGGGATAACATCATCTTGTTCATATTTCCATGTTGTTCATTGATAAAATTCATAATGATTTAATGTTTGCTTGGGAATTTCATTTAGCACACTTTCTATTCCCATCAGTTTGTTTTTATGCAAGGTCATTGTCATCTAACGTTGCAGATAGGACTAAAATTATACAAGAATATTGTTATTGTTTTTATATAAAAAGAAATGTGCTGACACTAAGGGTAGCCATTGCCCAAGATGTAAAGTATGAAGTTTATTAAAAAACGTAACTGTGACAGTAATCACATTTCATTTCACATTAGATCACTGAACTGGCCTTGTTAAGTATTAACGCTGTTGAGAATGACATAAAATGTTATTCCTGTATACAATTTATTTCATTGTTACTTTTATTTTTAGCAAGGGATAGCATCATCTTGTTCATATTTCCATGTTGTTCATTGATAAAATCCATAATGATTTCAGGTTTTATTGGAAATTTAATTTAGCACACTTGTTCAATCCTTATCAGCTGTTATTACGTAAGGTCATGGTCATCTGACGTAGCAGAAGGGACTGACTAAAATTGAACAAGAATGTTGTAAATAAACGAAATGTGTTCAAACCACGTGTAGCCATTGTCTAAGATGTAAAGTATGAAGTTTCTGAATAAATGTAACTGTGACAGCAGTCAATCTATTCTTGTCATTATGTACAGGTTATGTATTATGGGGCGATGTGAAGCGCCGAATGAAAGGAAACTACGAGCTACTTCAATTCAAATGCATTGTTGATGGAATACGTTCATTTGACGATAGAAAGGACGAAATTGGAATTTTAAGGATTAAATGATCATGGTTGGGTATTTCTCGATGTGTAAATTTTACCTAATCACTCACAAAGTTAACAAAGTCTTCGGACTCTATGTTAACTTTGTGAGTGATTAAGTAAAATTTACACATCGATAAATACCCAACCATGATCATTTAATCCTATTATATTATATTATATTATATCATCTCATATCATATTATATTATTATATTATATTATATTATATATTATATTATATATTATTCATTATACTGGCCGCCATGTATAGCCTATATTGTGCTGAAAATGGCGTTAAACCCTAAAATAACAACAACAACAATTCATTATACAAGGTGGTACTGTTATCTATATAACTACTAAGTTAATTGCCCGTCCTAGAGAACAAATAAGTAAAAACAATATTTAAAAAAGTTGGGATGAGCAAGCTTAAAAGAAAATTTGAAATACAAAAAGGTACTAACAAAATTTGGATGCCGCCGCGAGTTTCGAACTCGCGACCTCTTGTTTGTCAACCCGGAAATACAGAAAGACAAATAATTGGCCGTCCTGGGACGGGATTGATAACAGAATGTTTCAATTAACATTTTATGCAATTTTATTTAGTGCCTTTTTATTAAGTCCATTAGGATACAAAGCATCTAACTTATGAATCCAATACCTTTCTTTTATGAGTCTATTCATGTCTCCATGCACAATATCTATTGGCATTAAAGAAAAATCGAGTAGAGAGTGATTATTGGTATTAAAATCTATTGAAATATTAGTGGAGAACCGAAGATCTCTAATTTTTTATATAAAAGCGATGATTATTCATTTTCTTAAAAACTTGCTGAAGTGTTTGTCCACCATATTGCATGTTACATTTTTTTACAGGTTATCAAATAAATCACATCAGTTGATACGCAGTTAGTGTTATAACGTAGAGAAAATACTTCTTTTGTATTGGCGCTGCTAAAAGAAGTACTTTCTCTTATATTTTAGAAATATGTTTTTAATTCAGTCAACGAATTTTGTAATTGACAAACATCGGAAATAATGCGTCTGTATCTTTTGGCCTGGCTATATGGTGTACCGCTTTTACATGACATGGGATGACATGAAGAATATTCCACGTATTAGTGGATATTAGTTTCCTTGACATTAATATTTGCAGAGATAGTGTTATCAATATTTTTTATTACATTTACTTCTAAAAATGAAACTTGCGTACTAGATGCATTATAAGTAAATTTAATCGTCGGGTAAAAATGATTCAGGCGATCCATGAATTTTTCATTTCTTCTGATGAATGGTTCCAGATCATCAGGATGTCATCTAAAAATCTAAATCAAACAGATGGATTAAACGTTTCGTTTTGAAGAAAATCTTCTAATTTACCATGAAAATGGAAGCTTATGAAGGAGCCATAGGACTACCCATTGCCGTAACCATTATTTGTGTGTAATTTGTATTATTAAATTGGAAATAATTATTTTCCAAGAATGAAAGATATTTGCACCACCTTGTCGATATTGATCACTGGGCCAGAATGACGAATGAACAACGGGATAAAAGAACAGATTTCTCACCGACTGCGGTAAAGACCAACCAAATATGATGTACTCTATAGATGGCAGAAGAACTGCAACCAGAACTCCTCCTGCAGGTTGGAAGCCGAACCAAATTCGAAGAAAGCGGTCAGAAAGGTCTAGAACACCATTGAATAAGCCAAGTGCAAAACGCAAACTCTAAAGTGCAGTCTATATAAAGTAGTTATATAGCCCCACCAGGTGCCGACTGTGGTCACATGATACTCATATGAATTTTAGCTAATATTCACACAAATTAACAAAATATAGTGCATGGACGCTCGTGAAAAACAGTAAAATAAAAACATCACACTACCATTAATAACATCCGAAGAAAAAAGAAAATTTAAAACCGAAACAATAAATAAAAACGAGAGACTATATTTTACATAAATACTCACGTTTAAATTTAAAATATATGCCGTTTTGAAAGAAATCTACAAAATAAAGATTTTAGAAGTACTTTTCGCACCCGTTTTAGCTTTATTTTTCGAAGCCAAAATCAAGTTTTTATAGCAGCTTCAAAAAATATATTTCCACTAATGCAAATGAAGATAACCTTTGCTATTACTTGTTTTAATAAAACAAAAATGTCGAGAAAATGACTTTGTAATTTTGAGCGACCGCAATTTGGATTTCGGTTACGATATTAACCTTTCGTAGCAGTTTTGGAAACAATTTCTTCTGAAACATTTTCAAATAAAAGGGAAATCTTTCGCATGGCTAACAGATAACGTAATTTTAGAATAGATTTTGGGAATAAATAAGCTTAAATATCAGTTCAAAAGCAACTTTTCTCGTAATTTTTTTTTAGTAAGTTTTCTCAACTTTTCGCACATAAAGTCACACCCATATCTAAAGGTAAAAGTCGTCGATTTGCATACTGTGCCAATCCGTGTGTGTGTGTGTGTGTGTGTGTGTGTGTGTGTTGGATTTTTAGCGTAGCTCTTAAACAATTTTTCAGTCATATCGGTACGATATCTGCAGTGTGGGAGTTTATAGTGACGTCTAGCACTGGGGCATCATACCGCAGACATGTAGCATAATGTCCCAACCAGTCACATTATCCTGACACCAGGCCGACCATTCCAAACACTAACCTCTTAATGCTGAGCGCCAAGCGAGGAAACTGTTAGTACCATTTTTTAAAGTCTTTGTTATGACTCGGCCGGGGATCGAACCCACGACCTCCCGCATCCGAGGCAAACGCTCTAACCACTAGGCCACCGGAGCGGTCTGTGCCAATGCGATTTACAGTTGCATTTCATCGACTAAAAGAAGTTCCAAATTTTACAATAATTTTATGACAGCGACGTTTTTTTAAATTTAGCTTGTATGTATCATGCTTCACATTGTGCATTTTGTCAAATTAATGACTATTCGTTGGAAAATGAAGACGCATTTTGTTTTTCTAACACATTTTATACGCGGATCGATACTTTTAGGGTGGAGTATTGCAGACACATCTGTAACAAGATAAACGCGTTGGGATTTCGGATTTACAACAGAACACTTGATGGTGATACAAAAAACAAATACAATGTTTATTGATGTATGATTTGAATGAGAAAGAATATTCATTAATACGTGCGTGTGTAAGATCCAAATATTGGACAGATTAAAATAATACGCACGAACCTAAAATTCAATACAAATACAAATGAATGACCTTACAATACAAGAACAAAAGGTGAACAAATCACAGTCAATTTCACACGATGAAAAGATTGGGTGTTTTACTCAAATAGTAAAAATCACGTAAAAATCACGTATTCACTCAACACTAGTGAAAAATGAGATTGTTTACTCAAAATAGTATGTTACGAATATGTAATTTAATTACTTGTGTGTTCATTTTAATTTTTTTAAATTTCTTATCATTACGTTTCATTGTAATGATCATTTTCAAGGGCTTGCTATTTTTGAAAGAGATATTATGTTTATATAAAACGTAGTATGACCTCGCATAAGCACGATTTTATCTTGCTATGGTTTGTCGATTTAGTAAACACCACTCGAAAACGCGAAAACTATTGGTTATTGCCAAGGTCATTTTCTGGTCCACGTGAAATTGCATTGTTTACTGCGCTATTTGATGATTAAATAACCACGCGTTCATTCGTGCGGGCCTGAAATGACGTCTTAGCTCAGTTAAAAATACTCAGATCCCCGTGAAATATTCAGTCGTATAATATATCTTCAAGAAGAAGGATATATTTCTATTGGGTGCCGTAAAGAGTTGTATTTTTACATCTTTGGAGCTCGAGATGTTTCATTACATCTTTGGAGCTCGAGATGTTTCATCATAGATGAAGTTCTCTATTTTTTTAGAATATAATTTATGCCCTGGAGAAGTGACAAAGACATTCGATGGAAATTTATTCTAAATTGAAACACAAGTTGTGGTTCAACGTGGAACTTTTGACATTCGTATAAAGACTTCACCTGACGTTATCATCCATCTTGGAACGTCATCAAGATTCGAGCCCGGATTCAGTTAACTATTTAGTGATAGGACTTGTATATTTTTTAAGTACTAGGATAAATGTTTGGATTGTCTTCACAAACTGTAAGTCCTATTTTCTATTTTCACCTTGTTTTCTAGGGAAATTATTTTTGTTAATATTTACAAAGCTTGTTGGTTTCACTTTGTTACTTTTGTTACTTTTGAACGAGACTATATGTAACAAGTAAAATGATAAAAATTGATTGGGCAGATATCATACAAAATGTCTTTACACTCCCAAAACAATGGGTATAACAAAACCCCAAAATTAGCCCACGGCTAAAAGATCAGATGCATGGAGTAACAAAACACTCCCGTCAACATCACACTTGGGCTACCAGTCACACTGGTCAATCAAGCAAGCATTATAGGTAGTCACCGACCACCATTCAATTCCTTGGTCAGTCAAGCAATCAGCGCCCACCAATCAGGTCTGCAACGCCCGATCACCTACTACTCGACCAGCAACACTGTTCGCTCAGCTCTACGGCTGCTATGGTTAACTTCTATGGTTAGCTCTTTAGCTTGTACCACGTCGGCCACGATCACCATGGATCACTCTGGTCATCTGAAAATACATCCAACACCGTGGTCATCTGAAAATACATCCAACACCGTGTACTACTCATGACACGGCATATTGAATAAAAACGTAATGACGTTATATACGGTAAGTTATACAAATTACATTATCGGTACAATTGTACAAAACAATAAACGGGTTCAGAAGTGAAATCGTGTCCGACAAGATTCGTATGGTACTAAATGTTTCTTAATAAAATGCAACTTTATATTGTTAATGTAAATTTCTTGCCAAGTCACAAACAAGAATACAAAGTATTTCATTATACCACGCAAGCCAAAGCTACATAGAAAATGTACAAAATAAACGTAGTGGTACAATAGCTGTAACTTACAATATACAAAAGAAATAATATACATAAGAAATTAATAAATTACACACCTCTACAGCTGAAGATGTGCAAGTCCCTGCGTTTTATTGGTGTGGTTACTCTCAGATTGACATCATTTGATTAACCCCCTTGTGACAAAAAGTATTTTATGTGTTCATGTTTTTTTTTCCATATGTGTGTGTTTCTTGTATTAATTTTATTAAATTTCGTTTTTATTAAATTCTGAGTAAAGGTTTGTACACCATTCAAATCTTATTTCTTCTGATTAATCAAATTTCTGGAGTTATTTAATTCATAATCATAGTTTCCTATATGTCTAAAGTTTAATAAATAAAAGCTAAATTAAATTAATTCATATTTAATTTCTATTAAGTATAGTTTTATAGTCTTAATAAATAATCTATTATACTGTTTCTGCTTTGCGCATAGGTTGTTTGAGATCTTAATTAGGCACGAGCAGCATTCACATTACGCTTTCGCGATCACGTGAACACTAGCTCAGGTGCCACGAGTTTCTTGTCTAATACATGAATGACAAATTTGATCGTAAATATAATATTAAGTTGTTTTAGTTTTTCAAAATTTGGCTATAATATTTATTGGTAAAGTTAAATTAATAATATTAAACAGTTTAATAAGTGTTCTTCGCATTCGTTTAAGCCGTTTAAACATTTCTTACGTAATATGAATCACAAGTCCATTTTCCATTGCGTTAAGTCATCTTTTAATCCATACAGTACGGCGAGTGTCCTTTCTCCCTGATCACAGGAAGGAGTCTCAATATCGCAATTTTGTCGATCTGTCCTTTCTCCTTGCTCAACAGGAAGGAGTCTCATCATCGCATATTGTATTCCATTAATTTCTTTTAATATTCTTGCTCCATGCCCTTAATTCAAAGTCCATTTCGTTTCCGTTCGTTTGATTCTGTAATTCTTCCTCTGTTTATCTGACATTTTGGAACTAGGGGGCTCCTGTACTGAGTAAACTGCTTGCTGACAAGACGTTCCGTAACGTGAAGATATCACTTTACGGTGAGGCATTTATATACATAGGATGTAGCCGTGCTAGATGTAAACCGGTTTTTCCCATCGAGAGCACTTCGCACGTGCGGCAGGGATGAACCGAACTCACTATTTCGAAATATTGTACAATATACAAAAATCACCCTCGGGTATCGTTGTACACAAAAAACGAAACCAGAGTACATGCTTTTAATAAATAGAAGGATTTATCCAATTCCGTGACAACATCACAGAGCGGTTTTATATGACAGATCTGATGATTGTGAGCTTTCTGGTAAGGATTTTCGTTCTTTATTTTGTTTATTTCCACATTCTGATGGACATTTTTGTATGGCCATGCCAGGCTTGCTGTCAGCTTCGGTAGCAGACGTTGGATCCAATTTTCGATTGTCTCTTAATTTCGGTTTGCAATCAGCACTGATAATCGCTCGATTTATCCATTGTTTTAAAACACGATTGTTACGCTAGTTAAATTGTTAAAATTACTACTTAAAATGTTATTACTATATTTAATCCCGATTTCTTTTCTTAACAGTGTGTACCGTTTTGTCGTAGAGTATTACAGGTATACACTATCCTCGTGATGGGTAAGACATTGTAACCAGTCATGTATGTTCAGTCACTGACAGTTTGAACGGTTCATGTAGAAAACTAGTTATAAAAAGTTAATACTTGAAATCTACATTTTGTCGTTTGGAATTCACTTTTAGGTATTACTTGATGGCATCTCATTGATTACATAATTGTATACTACTAGGTCTACAGCTGAAATATTATAAGATATGCTCATCTTTATGGAGAGAGAGAGAGAGAGAGAGAGAGAGAGAGAGAGAGAGAGAGAGAGAGAGAGAGAGAGAGAGAGAGAGAGAGAGAGAAGAAGAAGAAGAAGTAGAAGAAGAAAATAAAATGGACCTAGATATTGAAGTACTGGTTTTGAATAACATAAATAGGAACATAGAGGCAGATATATTTGTAAATGGGACAATGAAGTAATATGGAAAACATCAGTTACATAACGTAGTTTATTGGTTTCTCACATGATCATTGATGGAGTTTAACTCGTGTACATTAGGTCGTTCAAAATTCTACGTTGAAATGTTAACATACATTCCTGTGCCGTTGAAAAGGTAGTAAACATTATGAACTCCAGAAATGATGTAAAGTTTTCAGTGAGTTGGTTCTCTCATAATACTTATGCATTGCACATGTTATCACAACATTATTTAAAGCGATGTGATTTTTACCCATTGCCATAATGAAGAGGATAAATATTTTAATGATATAAAATAATCAGAGAATCTCCGATTTTTTCATTACAAAGCCATGTCGGTTTGCTTTCACTGTAGTGCTATTTATACAGCAGCTAAGAAAATTGATGTAGTGAACTATTTTCAATGAATCACACATTTAACCACGCTAACCTTCCAGCTGTGAGTGATTTTAATTTAACGGTGCCTTATTTGCTAACAAGAATTTAAAGCCCCAATGCAACCGGTACATGAATAAGTCGTATATGCCAAATCATCCGAAAGATACAGAATTTTGAAAGATATTGGTCCTAAACATAGTTGGGTGCCATTAAGACTAGATAATATCAACGTTTCATCACATTATGAGCCATGTAATTTCTCTTCAAATCCAGAAATCCTTCCAGTATTTACATGCATACGAATTATATCCGATGTTGATCGGCGACATCGTGGATCAGCCGGTTTCAGTCGAAAACTGGACCATGAGATTTGATGACGTCACGTTTGTAAATAGAACAAGTCAAGACCAGGACATAAAACACAATTAATTTTACTATATATTCTCTACATTTGTTTCTCAGTACCGAACTTTCCACAAATCGATACAAATCATATGTTAATCTAAAATACCTTCAAAGATGACTTAACGGTGACGTTCTTGTCAAAGGTTCACCGGCATTTTTTTGAAAGGCTGGACTGTAAACAAACCAGCTTGCAATGGACCACAGATTTCACTTCCGGATCATCACCAAGACCTTATTACTCGCTGTATACTGTCGCCGAAGCACACACAGACAACCACACCATGAGCTCATATTCTAAAAAATAAACCAAGAATGCCTAAATCTAACTCTTGTATCACCACGAAAAGGAGACGGGTAAAAACGCTCTAACAATAGATTGGGACTACATTCGTGGGTACTGAACCGGAACTATTAATTGTGGCCTGATTCCACCACGCTATGTTAGATGCGGTAGGGATCGTTATTGTGCGTTTGATATTATGCAGTACTCGGCTTACCATGTACGAGTATTTTTTCCTTAAGGGTATAACCCCGAGTGGTCTAAAGAGCTCACTGTTACGGATCACTGCCATCTCACCTTTGTCTGCGTGGGTTCGAGTGTCGGGCTCGGCCAGTGTGGGTACGTGAGAAAACTTGCCAGTAGCTTCTCGTGGGCCGGTGGTTCTATCCAGGGTTTTCCCGGGTTCTTCCTCCATCATTTATACTGGCCGCCATGTATAGCCTATCTTGTGCTGAAAAATGGCGTTAAACCCTACAGTAACAACAACAATAAGGGCATAACCGACATGCATTATTTCTTACAAGTCCGTGTCGTATGCTTACCATTTAATAAGGAAATCCGCAACAGCCGGGTTCGTCTTCAGCCCAAGTTCGTCCTTCAAAGTATTCTAAGGCTCGGACTGTTTACCAATATTCACCCTAATCATGTTTATATCTAATCCACGCTTTATCTTCTCCGATCCGCTTAGAAATCAGACGCACCTCTCTTCATTCCATCTCGAACAGATTTGTCTGCCAGGTGCGTATGTTGTTCTTATTTAATTAGTCACTAACGGAATTTGTGGGAAGTATGACATCACTACTTTTGAAGCACTCTCGAAAAAGAACGGAATTACGATCGACTTCTGCTACAGAACTGAACGTCGCTTAAACCTAACATCTTGATTATTTCAAAAACGATTAATGTCGTATTTTTTAAACAAATCATTTCCTTCCTTCTAAACGTGAGTTAAATTTAAAGAATGGTGAAATTTATTAAAAAACGGCGGCGTTGGGGCTTTAAATTTGTGTATGTTTCCCATCTCACGGAAAGTGATAAATAGGTGTTGTGGTAGCTGGAACTATCACTTGAACACAAGCAAGCCTTGCATTGTCTGGGTTGAACATTAAAATTATCGGTTTCTACTTGAGCTTCAGCATAAGAAATATCAGACTAAATAAAGTTTTATTGCTTATCATGGGTGTACTGTAATAACGAATTTCAGCTGCATTCATTCATTCATTACCGCCATTCGAGGATTATTAACACAGAGAATTGGTACAGACACGAAAATGCCAAGGACAACTTCATACATAAGTCACACACTCGTACATATAATCATGCAATCACACATATAAATTACATATTAATACATATATAAATAGGAATACATTTTGTATGTGGAATTCTGATAGCGTTTTCTACGAACAAAATGAATCATTCTTATATTCCCTGACACTTATAATGGGCCAACAAAAATATTCCTTTCTTGCATATAAAACAAGATTCCAACATATTATATACGATAAATACAATCCAACATGGAATTTTCCTTTTAAGTGCGCAATTTAACATCGTAGAAGGTATTAGTGTTTGTCACATCTCAGAAGGTATTGGTGCTTTGTATAGAGTCAGAGAAGTTATTAATGTTTAGCACAGAGTCACAGAATGTGTTGGTGTTTAGTACTGAGTCACAGAAGATATTAGTGTTTAGCACGGAGTCTAAGAAAGTACTGGTGTTTCGCATTAACGGAAAGTATTTGTGATTAGCGTAGAGTCACATAAGGTATTATTGTTTAGTATAGAGTCACAGAAGTTATTGGTGTTTAGAACTGAGTCACAGAAGGTATTAGCGTTTAACATAGTCAAAGAAAGTGTATGTGTTTAGCATAGAGGCATAGAATGTACCGGTGTTTAGTATTGTCACAGACGTTATTGGTATGTAGCAAAGAGTGACAAAAGTATACAGTCAAACGAGAATATCACGTGTTTTACGTAGCAGAGCATTGTTTCAGTATGTCCTCTAATAAACAATGAGCTGCATTTGTTTTCCTTTAATATCAAACGCACAATCAACATTAGACAAAACATTTATTATTTTTAAAACAAATCTTGCATGTTTCATATTATTATAAAACATAGAATAGTGTTTATCTTTGTTTTCTAATCACAAATGCTATATCAACACCAAGATTCCAATGTGTTTTAGAGAGGATGAGAGCTTAGCCAGTTCTTTGTTTACATTTCATCGCCCATAGCAACCTGATTAGCCACAGCCTTTATGCGTTATAATTACCATCTTTTCATTAATGGTAAACAGAGCGATTGCGAAATTTAAAGTTTTGTCTAATATTATTCATAATATTGTGTTACGAATATGTAATTAAATTGCTTGTGTGTTAGTTTTAAATTCTTTTTTATTTTATTTTTGTTTCATTACATTTTATTGTAATGATAATTTTTATTGGATTTGAGTCTCTTTTCGGAAAATTGGCTTGACCCGATTAGATTATAACTATTTCTTCAGCACTATTTTTAGCTCACTCTAGTTCAAAGATCTTGTAAACATCGAGTAAAGACGATTGGCTATTGCCAAGGTCATTTTCGGCTCACGTGTTAGCTGAATTGTAACAGCCTTTCTTTTTTTATTTATTTCCAGTGTGAAAATTTGATTCTTAGATAGGGCTATTCTAGATACGGGATAATTGTCATTTTTTTTATTGCGCTATTCAAGTTAGAAATCACGTAGCCTGTCACGTGAAGTACCATGTGATCTAAAATTGAGGTTTTAAACAGCCAGTTAGTATTACATTCATTCATTTGTATTTTAAACCTTGAGGGCTCAAGAGGTTTTTATTGTTGATGCCAGATTGATTTGAAGTTCATATATTTTTTGGAATTTAATAATTTATTCTCTAGAAAACTAAACAAGTGCTTCATATTTATAAAAGTTCTGGGAGAAAGAAATTCAGTGGAAATTTATTCTGGAGTTTAACGGAAACATTATAAACTGTTATTCAATGAGGATCTGTTACCATCAGTACAGACATCATCTGACGTGATCGCCTCCATATTGGAATTTCATCGAGATTCGAAACTGGATTCAATTAGAACTGTTTAGTGATAGGACTTATATTTTTCAATCCTAGGATTAATATATGGATTATATTCACAAACCGTAAGTCCTATTTCATAATTTTATTTTGTTTTCTAGGGAAGTAAATTATTTTGTTAAAATTTACAAAGCTTGTTGACTTCATTCTTTTCTTTCGTTACATTTGTACGAGCCTACACGTAACAATTGTAGGTGTGATTGTAAATATTTTACTGTATGACTCCATAAATTAAATGTACTTTACAAAACTTTACAAGTACATCAAAAATGATCTTTTTAAAAGAAACTTTAGTCGATATTAACTACATGTTACTAAATATTACCCACGTAACATCTAGGTGAATATATTGAATGAAGTATTAAAAGAGAGACTACTATGCCCCCTTTCGTGTAATCTAGTTTGCAAGGAAGGACTAGCAATGGGTAAGCATTTCAGACACTTTAAAGGTATATTTAATGCTGTTACTTAACGGTCGCTAATTCTATCTGCTCGAAATGTACTCACTACTAGAAATTGGTAGCAAGACACGTTAACTCTATAGTCTAAGTTATAGATTGATTGCTGAAACATTTGAACGCAACAGAAAGGAAAAATCCCTGTCATATATGAAATTCAGAAACATGTGAAATGCAGTTATTTCTTAAGACGACTCCAAACTTGATATAAACAATAACTTTATCATATCTTACTCGTGGCGTTTTGACAGTCACTAAACAGCTGATGTGAATAAAGTTTTTTATTCAATCAAATTATTACATAGAACTGTGTCTTTGTTGTTGAATTATCTTGAAAATATTCTGTTTGGACATATTTTATTATTGTTAACTCTCTGTATCTATGTGGTATAATATAGCAATAACATCAAACAAATAAGTGCAGGAAAGATCATGGGCGTAAAAATATTTTCAGTAAATTTCTGGCATTCTGTATTTCCATGTTGCTTTCGACATCATTTGCAAATATTAGATTCACCATAACGTATTTGATACTATGACGAGTAACATAAAATAAAATAAAAATAAGATGCAAATTTATCAAGAATGACTTGAGATGTCATATTATCCAAAAAGATTGTTTGAAGTGTAATATTATGTAAACATATGGTTTACCGACTAACAGATGGTTCGCAGTGTTATATTAAAAAACAAATGGTTCGCAGTGTAATATTACAAAAATACATAGTTTACCGTGTAATATTATGGAAATAGAATACATTGTAATTTCCTAAAAACAGATGAATTGCAGTGTCATATTATCAACACTGATTCTTTGTAGTGTCATATTATCAAAAGAGATTGTGTGCAGTGTACTATAGTCAAAACAGATGTTTGCAGTGTCATATTATCAAAGTAGATTGTTTGCAGTGTATTATAGTCAAAACAGATGTTTGCAGTGTCATATTGTCCAAATGGATTGTTTGCAGTGTATTATAGTCAAGACAGATGTTTGCAGTGTCTTATCAAAATAGATTGTTTGCAGTGCATTATAGTCAAAACAGATGTTTGCGGACTATTATAATCCAAGGAGATGATTTGCAGTGTCATATTACTCTTGTAGCATCTACATGGGAGGCTAACTCGAAATTATTTCACATTATTGTACCTACTTTGCATTATGCTGTCAAATTAAGTATTCTACTTGAGTTCAGTTTAATTGAAGCTATTATTGGTGTGTAAAGACGTGGACATCAGGATGTACACATACTGGTTATTGTTATAGTGTAACAATGACTACGTATCGAAATCGATGTCAGTTTACTTCCAGAAGGCACAAACTAGTCGGTGCTGCTAGATACATTTATTAATAAATAAATGCAATCATAAATGAAATCACTTAGGATCATTAAGCAGAATTTATTAATGGCTTACAACGATGCTTTGAAAACAAATAGTTCGAGGAACCGCAAGTTATCCACTGTCACGGCCAGAAATGGAAACAATTTCCGCATTTCGCCTCAGCTGGCAGTTTTGAACACGCAAACTCACTGTAAAAAGGGCAGGATAAATCCAGCACATTCATATTTCTACTCCCGGTCAGCAATTTAATATAACAATTGTAAAATTTTCGTCTATTTTTGTTGTCTAGGAGAACATACTGGCGTGTTAATTAAATCAAAGCAATCAGATCTGGTTTGTCCATCTTAATATTTTTCTCGTTTTTAAATGTTACTAACCCATTCTTACTGGTCCTCAGTTAGAGTTATGTGTCATTTTATTATAACCCATTGTTACTGGTCCTCAGAGATATGTGTCATTGGAAGTTAGGATAGGTTCTAATGGCAACTCCTTTTCACTACGTACCACGCCGGTGTGAAGCTACCAAACAATCACTGCATTTCAGGGAATGGTTCTAAATTGTTGAGAGAATGACGTCAGCGACTAACTAATCTAGAGACGATCGATGTTACTAGTTACTGGCCTATGATATTGGCCAGACAATTTAGCCCGACCACCAGCAAACAGTTTCTGCTGAAGGCGGAACTTTTTGTTGGCTGTCGTCGCTAAGATTATACCTCCTAATGTCTCAGACAGGTAAATTATCAATTCCTGAAATTTAAAACCCCCTCTTTAAGACAAAATCGCTAAATTGTAAGCGAGCGAAGTTATAAGGTAACATGCCACACTTTGAATAAAATGGGTTTTTAGAAATAAAGCACTGAAGAAAATAATATTGTATGCCCTACAGGTTTTTGCCATCTAGAGAGTTAAATTATTCGACTTATCTCAAAGTGTGTTTTCTTACATTATCAATCACAATTAACCAACGTTTGGGGATTTCGTTCATACTGGATAAAAAGTGATTTAGCAACCACAAGCACTGTTTAGTCAGGATTTAAATATTGCGTAGGGTTCCAGTCTGAACGACGAACGTGCAGTTCTATCGTATCTTACCTATGTGATTCGTTTAACGTCAATATTTGTGGCAATAAAATTCAAATCCGAACATAACTTGGGTATTTCCATCAGTTCTAGGTGATAACAGTAGATGTAGTTATATAAATACGTATTAATCTGACGTGCTTGTTGTTCTGTCTTCGGCGCATTGTGTCACATATTTTGTAACAGAAACGGCCGACAATATTCCTCTTGTCTTTGTCTCCTTCTGCCGCCATATAGTGCCATGTAAACAAAAGCAGCTCCAAACATAGTTTTCAATAGCAGCAAATTACATTTTGAGGTATTGTTTTTCGACTTGAGGGAAAAGACCAATGTAGTTGCAGTGAATGAAATCCATTACAGACTGTCGGAATCTTTAACGCAATTGAGACTTTCCCTTCGACGTTCTGACATGAATAATTAATTTTTAAACACACCTTTTCCAAGCATGTTAGGTCATAAAAGTGTGTTAAACAATGTGACAATCTCAGCTGGTGTTTTACTGTCGTAACTACCCTTTCTACCGGCTCGAATAGCGTGTCGCCGGTAAAACTCAATTTGCCCCAGTAAAACCAGCATCAATATCTTCAAATCCTCAAATACAAGGCACAATGACCTATATTTAGTTCATGGAATGATTCGCAATTAGCGGAGATTGATTTTATTAAAGCCAATGAACTTTGTTTGGAGAGTGTAACATCTGTTAAACTGACATTTTAATAAAATACATGGCTAAGATTCTTTCATTAGATAACTGTAAACAGATATTGATTTCTTGATGTTCCATAAGATCAATTCTGATTCAACTGATCAGTTTGGTCACAAGATTATATATCTGACAAACTAGAAGGCACTTTCCTGAAACTTAGAAATATTCTCCACAAAGTCAAAAGCTTACGAACGATTCAGTTCATTTCGAGGCTGTTGTTTTCTTCGAGAAATTTTCATATGTACAGGACAATATCGGCGATGACTGCAGTCCCAAAGTCAAGAAAGCTGCCAGAATGTGGATGGGGATGTCTGCAGTGTGGAAGTTTATAGTGATGTCTAGCACTGGGGTATTATTGTCGACGAATTTAAGTTGTGCATAACTAACAGCTTGTGTATTAACAACATTTATTGGCGGATAATTTGTTTCTAAATCTAATACTCGTTGATTTGACATAGACAGGTTTCCTGTCATTGTATCGCCAGTTTTTTTTTTCTTCAGGTAGCCCGATAAATCAATATTGCCGTTTGTTATTGTACTTATAGCCGACGAATCTCCTAATGATGTTCCAAATTTTGTATAATAGCTCAAATTTTATTTATTGTCTGACAATTTTTTTAAAATGCAAATTATATAACATAAAATTGTATAACAACGATGGCAAAATCGTCGATATTAAACTTTGATACAGGGCAGTTGGTGAAACATAAACATAACAATGAACTTCCAGATTGTCATTATCTTATTGTTGGAAGAACTGGATCGGGAAAAACAAATTTGCTTATAAATTTACTGCTAAGCAATAATTTTAACTACGATCGAGTTTATATTTACACAATTAATCCACAACAAGATAAGTACGAGCTACTTAGCGAATATAATAACAAACTTCGTGATGATCTTGAGGCTGGTGAATATTTTTTTATTATCAGACAACCAAAAAATCTTGTTCCAATTAATCAACTTGATTCGTCCGAGCATAAGATAGTTGTGTTTGATGATATTCCGCTAAACAATGAAGAAATGAATAAAATAAGATCATATTTTTCACTGTCACGTAATAAGAAATGTAATTCTATTTATCTCGCCCAAGGTTTTTATAATGTTGACAGATTTATTAGACGAAATACTGGTTGTTTTATATTATTTCCCGAACTGGACAATGTTGACGTTAGAAATATTGCAAACGAACAAAGTGGCGACGTAACAAAAGATAAATTTATTGAACTATATTGTCAGGCAACAAAAGATAAATATAACTTTTTCTTATTTGATAAAGTAACACATAATCCAGATAAAATGTTTCGCTATTGTATTGACAGATACTTGCAGTGAGTTTTATCAAACTTCTTGGATATAATTATGGATAAACGAGCAAAGTACAGAAAACATATAGAAGATTTGAAAAAACTTGCGCAATCTCAGGCAGAATTTAAGCAAAAAGTACAGCAAGCACGACGTGGACAGATAGTTGCCGCAGAAACAGCAGCTACAGCTCTTAAACCAGTTACTGAAGCACTAGTTGGAAAACAACCTTAAACTAAACCACTATCAGAAGAAGTTAAAAAACTACAGGAAAAAGGTTTACTCGGACTAGTTATAGAACAACAAGAAGCAGCTGCTGTAAAAGTTATTGGAAGATCTGATGAAGAAAGAAAAAGATTGGCTGAGGCACTTGTAGCAAATATTGCTAATCCTGCTGCTAGACAAGCTGAATTAAAACGGTTGTTATATAATCTACTCGAATTTGAGAGACGATTAGCAGAAGAAACATCAGTTGAATTGATTGAAAGAAGATTGAGTGATATAGAAGAAAAAATTGAAGAATCGAAAAGTAAAGGTGATATATCATCTCTTGAGGAGAATGCGCAAAGAAGAAGAAGCTAGAACAGAAGCATTTAGAAAAGAGCATGGATTAGATGTTTACGAAGCGCAAAAATTAAAAGATGATCTAGAACATATAAATAACGAAATAAAAGATTTTGACTATGATTCGTTTAATGAAAAATACAATTTTAGAGGTGTGAGAGTACGAAATGTTAAAAAAACTGATTGCAACTTCGAAGAAAATATTAACAAGTTAGAAAAAAATAAAAGAATTAAGTAAGAAACATCTCGACGATGTAAAACTGGAAAATGAAAACTACTATAGAAGTATTATCCAATACCGACATTGGATTATCGCCGATCTTTATATCAAAGCTATTCGTAATATAAAAAATGGACAGTACAGTCATTCTAACAATGGCTTGAGTACTGAGGCAAAACAAATAGATGACATACGTTATGAAAGCTGATACAATTGTCCCAAAGGACATAAACAAAATCCTATTAAAAGAAAAACGGAATTAAGTCGGTTGGTTGATAATCAAGATGAACTTATTAAAAAGTTAATGGCAGCTGAAAAAGAAAAATCAGGAACAGGAGTAACAATATTTGCATCAGTTACTGAAATGATTGGCCGACTAATGCTATTGATATCATCAAAAGAAGCTGGAAATGTTGGTGTTGAAATTGACAAAGAAATTATTGACATACTTGATCATTTAAGATTGGAAAATTTATTAACATCTGACGAATACGAAATTTTACACCGCGACTTAATTTATAAAAATATAATAAATAACAATGTCAACAACATTATTACTAGACTCTAGCGCAGCCGCTAAAGATAGCGCAAATTTTTCAGTACATTATATTCCACCAATACAAGTTGATACTGAAAATATGAGATAGGACTAAATTCCTGTACGGCATGGCATTCTATGGCTAACGTAAAAACTGGATTAAATGATGAATCTATATTCGCTTTTCCAAGAGCTGCACGGGAAACATTACAAATTCCACTAGGACCTTATAATGTCACTGATCTAAATAAAACAAGCTTACTCAGCCCAGGGTAGTAAAGGACAAACAATATACAGTTTTTCTACAGACGTTCCACTGGGATCTCTCATGCAAATTAGTCCACGTCAAGTTATTTATTATCCGCTAAACGTTGAAAATCAAATACCAGAAATAAGTATGCAATTGACAGATCAATCTGGACGTCAACTGGATTTGAATAACGAGGTTGTTACTTATTACCTGCACCTACGAGCGCAATAAATTTATACAACCTCAGATATAATGAAACAGAGAAAAAAAATCTACAGAAGAAATATAGTTGGAGGATAATTTGGAAATATATTTACTAAAATTATTGAAAATGTCCCAGGAACAGCTCATAAAGTTGCACCAATTGCACTTGACGCGTCAAAAGCTTTTGCAACTGGAGCTGCATCTGCCGCTGGAACTGCGGTGGGAGAAAAAATAGCTGATAAAATAAAAGGCGATCCACAACGTGGAATGCCAACAATCAAACAAATTATATCAGAAATCGCTCCAACAAAAGAAACTCAACGTGCAATGATAACAACAACAAAAAAACTTTCATCACCAAAAGGAGAACAAGTTATACAAAAATTAATATCTAAGGCAACAGCACCGAAATAATAAATTTTTTTATAACCTAATAAATAAAAATATGTCTATTAAAAATTATCTCGATTTAGCAGAAACTTATGACACCGACAACACCGTAACAGGATTTGATTATGTTGAGCATCTCGACGAAAATTCTAATGAACCAAATAAGGCTGGCGTCAGAACATTTAATACTCAAGACGAGGACGTATTTCTACTGCCTCACAAAGCAATGTTGGAAGTTCGTGGCCAGATTATGACAGAAGCTAATCCACCTGTCGCAATTGCAGCTGGAACAGAAGTAGCTCTTATAAACAACGACTGGAGCTTATTTAAAAGTGCTAGATACCAGCTAGCTAATCAAACTGTTGAGGATATTTCAAATCATCTACAAGTTGCGAGTACAATCTTAAATATTATTTCGTTTTCTGATGATTACTCCAGATCAACTGCAACTAATATGATGTGGTTTAACGATACTGGAATTGGTGCAATAATTCCTGCGTCAAACGAATTTATTTCAAAAGGTGTTTTAATACACGGAGATGCTGCTGCTGCAGATGTTGTAATTGTAAGAAGTTTTCTTATCCCAAATGCTGCTGCTTTAGGTATAGTCGCACCAGCTGCAGGCGCTAATGCAGACGCTACAAGAGTCTCACTTAACTGCAGCTTGCAATAATCTTGGTATAACACCACCAGCTGCAGCTTCAGGCGGCGTTGAAATGTTAGATTTAGTTATTAACACAATTGGATTTCGAAATCCACGTTACAATGAAGGTTATGCTAAGAGAAAGGAACTTGCAGAAGAATCGCGTCAAATTACAATGATGCTGCCGTTAAGTACAATATTTGGATTTTGCAGGGACTACAATAAAGTATTTCGTGGAGTTAAACATACACTTATTTTAGATCGAGCAGAACAAAATGATTGTTTATTTTGATTTGGCGGAGCTGACGTACAGTTTATCATAAATGAACTTGCGCTGTGGATGCCACGAATAACTCCGTCAATCACAAAGGCATCAGAATTAAATGATATGCTGCAAAACACACCAACAGAATTTATTTTCAGCATCATAAAATATATCAAACAGCTGTTCCAAATACTACCGACTACACATGGCGAGTCACAACAACATCAAGTGAACAACTACCGAGGCAATTATTTGTTGTATTTCAGCAACAAGCGCGACGTGGTAACCAACAACAAAATAAGGCAATATTTGATAACGCCAATGTTAGACTCAACTCCAAACAATATCCCGATCGAGCGATAGAATGCAACTTTGCAAATGATGCTAATAAAAATATTACTAGACCTTACATGCATTTTATGGACGCAAGGCAGAAATATCAGGACGTTGGAGATGGATCTCAGATATCCGTACGGAATTTCATACACTTTACCCAATATTTTATTTTGATGTTAGTAAACATAGCGAGAGAGCTGTCGACTCAACAGCTGATATTGAAATTACTTGGACACTCAAAGCAGTTCCAGCAGCGCAGTTATATGCATATTCGCTAGTGATCAGCGACAGATTTATAACAATTGACTCTGTCGGAGGTAAAATGTCAGTACAAGTTTAAAGAACTTTAAGTTTAATCTGTAATCTGTATATAATGACAAAATATTTTGTAAAAGAAATATGTTTGACTGATGGTCAAGTTAAAAAATTAGCAGCTGCTGTTGCTAAGCAGAAGCAGGTATCATTAAAAATAAAACCTAAAACTGAAGGTGTTTTATCAAAATTAATGTTAACCAAAAAGCAAATAAATAAATAAGATCGCAAAAAAAACTTTTGTTTTAAATTTAAGTGCCACACAAGTAGCTGCAATGGCAAAACAAGGTGGTTTCTTTGGTCCGGCGCTATCTGTAATGGCCAGAACGTTAATACCTAAAATTTTTCCAGTACTTCGTACATTAAGATTAGCAGCAGCGTCTGGAGCAGTATCTGGCGCAACGAAAAAAGCTGTATCCGGGGACGGTGTAAAGAAACTTTTTGTCTAAAGATAAATATAATGCCCAAACGAAAAACAGCAAAAAGAAAGACAACGAAGAAAAGACACGACCGAGGCGAAAAACAAACAAAGGTGGATTTATAGAACCGTTGCTGGCGGGAGTAGCGGGAAGTCTATTGCCAAATCTGTTGCGAATAGGCCGAGGATTAACATTTCCAGGGACTCGGCCGCGTTGAGTAACTTTGATATACTTGATAAAGTAAAGAAACGTAAAACATTTCCGTGGAGTTTATTCTAAAGATGAACTTGATGATGCGATTGCCCCAGCAACAGCTGGGGGTTCTTGTGTGATAAATATACAAGATTTCAATGACGGATGTGGCACACATTGGATAGCTGTTTGTAATAACAATTATTTTGATTCATTTGGACTTCCACCAAATGACGCAATAAAAAAATATATAAACAAAAATATAAAATAATAAATTATTCGTCTAATCAAATTCAGCCTGTTGGAACTTCTGCTTGTGGATACTATTGCGTGATGTTTATAAAACAAATATCTCAATCTAAATTCAATTTTTAAAAATTTATTTTACAGTTTGACAAGCAACTCTCTCACGCCAATGATGAAATTGCAATTAATTTTGTGTTAACTCCTTGATATAATGTAAACATTTTGTCTCAAGTGTAAAACTAAAACAGAAAATCAAGATGAAACAACAGAAAAAAAAAATAAAAAAATAAAAATAATAGAATAATAATAAAAAGTCATTGTTCAATTTGTGGAAAAAGAAAAAGTATGTTTTTAAAGAAATTATCACCAACAACAAAGTTGTCCAGAGCGGGTTTTCCAGTTATTTTAGTAGACGACTGAAAAAAATATTTCTAAATCTGAAACAAAATTTATATATCTGAAAAAAATAGTTTGGTTTTTTTGTCAGTTATTAAATAAATAATGATATGCAAGTGCAATTGTGATAGAGATCTCTGTCTTGAACAAAATAAAATTGTTACATATTGTCAGAAATGCAACAACAGAGAAATAATTGGAATAGGTATAGATATACATAAATTGATTAGTAAATTACCAAAACCAAAAGGCGGTTGGACATTACCATACCATAAATATACTGGACCTTATAATCCTCTTGATAAACAACTTGACGAGAACGATAATCCGCTGCCAGGACAAGAACATTACAATCAAGTTGATGCAATAGCAATGCGCCATGATATCTGCTACCGGGACAACGGACAAGATAAGCACGGCTGCGATAAAGTAATGCTAGACGAACTTCGTGATATGAAACCTGCAAACGGCCTGCTTCACAGGCTACGAGAGCGTATTGACCGAAAGTTGGTGCAGGGTTTTTTTTTGGATCAAAATATAAATTAGGACTCGGTAAAAAGGAATTGTCAGCGATGAAATCACTGGCCTCAGAGCTACACAAACCTATAAAAAAAAAAAAGTTTACGCGACGTAAGGTTGATGCTATCTGGCAGTAGATTTAGTTGATGTGTCAAATCTAGCTGCATTTAACAATAATAAAAGACATCTTTTTAATGTTATAGATGTTTTTAGCAAATATGCTTTGAGTGTACCTGTTTTAGATAAGACAGGAACGTCGATAACTGATGCGTTAAAACAAATAATAACAAGCACAGAAAGAAAACCAAATGGAATCTGGACCGATCATGGAGCAGAATTTTTTAATAAAATATTTAAGCAGTTTTTGGAACAAAATAACATTTAAAAAAATATGTTACAGAAGATGAAAGTAAAAGTGTTGTCGTCGAGCGATTTAATTGCACACTAAACGAAAACATCCACAAATATTTGACTGCTAAAAATACGAGTAAATATATTGACAATTTACAGAAAATTATTGACGAATATAATAACACGAAACACAGATCAGTAAAAATGTCGCCAAACGATGCAATTAAAAATCCAATATTAGCAAACGAAAATATGTATCGCCGACACAAATTTAAAGTTGGTGATAAAGTTAAAATTTCTCTGACGAAAAAAACATTTGAGAAAGGATTTACTCCGAACTGGAGCGAAGAAGTATTTGTTGTTGATAAAGTACTTTTAACAATACCAGTGACTTACGCGCTAAAAGATTTATTAGGTGAACCTATAACTGGTAGTTTTTATGAGCAGGAACTTCAGAAAACCGAACAAGATATATTCGTTATTGGAAAAATTATTAGGAAAAAAAGGCAATAAAAGTTTAGTTAAATGGCGTGGGTATAGCGATAAATTTAATAGCTGGGTACCAACTAAGTCGATTTCGAAATAATGTTATTATAAATTTGTTCGTACTTCATAAGTACAGATTTACATTTGACCGGTCTACACAACGAAATTAAATGTAATTTTCTTGCATTATCAATTGACATTAAATTAAATATTTTAACAAAAGTAAAATCATATCTTATATTTCTTTGCTGGCCAGTTATTTTTAGATTTAAAAAGGTTTTATAAGTTGCCAAAATATTTGTTGCTCTGTAATAGTAAAATTAAATTTTTTTATTTTTTTTTAGCGATATGATACTTAACATTATATCGTCCAGTTGTCGGTCCACTGTAATTTTTTTACTAACGACAAAATCGTCGACGTCAACAACTTCATCTTCATAGTCATTGTTGTACAAAATATCATCTTCACTATAACCAACAGATTTATCTAAGATTACGTTATATTTTGGTATAAAATTGTCTTTGATGATTTTATTGTTGGCGATTTTATCGTCAGCATAAATATCAGCAAGTCTCTTCATTAAATCCATATTATAATATATTTTTATCTAATTAATAAGAATAAAATGGCCAGCGAAACAAAATCTCCTGACGTAAAATATCATCAGAAAGTTGATATATTAAATTACAAAGAACTAGCCGAAGCAGTTCGAAAATGTCTGTCGGGATACAGTGCTTGTTCTGTTAATGTTATTGTAACGCAAGGTGACTCTGATAAAATACTTCTAACAGCAGCAGAAAAAAATAAACTTAATGATAGCGCATTGATAACACTAAAATTTGATCGAGATGATATCCTAATGTTTGCCCATAGTTGTCTTACTAAGACCGAGCTAAGAAACATAATTAATCGTCATATTTGAAAATAAATCTATCTAATGTTGACGTTGATGTTGCTGATCTGGTTTTGCCGACAGCTACAAATTTTACTGCACGACAATTAATTTTATGATGTTTTGCAGCAGTTGTTATTGATTTAAATTTTATTTCTTCTCCAGTTTCAAGATCTACTAATATAATTGATTTTTTTGGATTTTTAAAATTATTACCGCCACCAACTCCACGTTTAGTATTTTCTTGAGATGTAACTAAATCTAAATTTTCAGTCCTATTATCTGTTTTAATTTTGTTAATATGGTCGATAACTAAACCAGCTGGAATAACACCATTAAAAGTTTCGTAACTAAAAAGGTGACTGTAATAATGAACTTGATTAGTTTTGATACTAGTACCATTACTTTCAAATAACCATGTTTATCTAAACTTCCAACAACTTTTTTTGTTTATCTATGTCGAATAATTCCTTTGTCAGACGCCTCATATGAATCAAATATTGAATGAGGTTGATACTCATCTTGCAATGCTAAATTTTCAATATTATCATCATTAATCGAATTATTTACTCTACAGACTCTTTGTCCAGCTGGAATTTCTCCACAAAATAAACTATAAATAAAATCTTTTCTAAACATTTTGACTCTATCAGCATTATCACCTTTTACTGAGATTATAATTCCAGCTGGAGTTAATTTACCGAAAGGTCTTTGATATTTTACGCAAATCACCGACCCAAGTTCATTTCCAGCGTAACTATTATAAATCGGATGAACATGATACTCCTCCTGTTCTTCTGCTGTTAATCTAATGTATCTCAGAATTTCTGACGTATATAGCATTTTTATATCTCTAATTGAAAAATACGTAAAAATCAATTAAATATAAAAATACTATATAATATAATGATAAAATTGCGAGATATTACCAAGAAGAGTTTAATAAAAGCAGAAAAAATTGCTACAGCATTTTCTGGCTACGACAACAGTTACAAATTTGATAATCAAAATGTTTTAGCAAATTTTTACTCTACAAATTTATTTCATCTTTTGCAACCTGTTATATCAAAAGAACTTGCAGCTCACAATAGTATCAAATTAATAGTACAGTATCATATGATTTTATCAAAATTACATGCAATCGAAAAGGATGTAATTGACATAATTTTTGAAAATACAAGTTTCGAAAGCGAAATTTCAGAACCATATCTAACAGTTAAATCACGAAAAATATTGACTGGAACAAATACTTCCTCGGTCGCAGATGAAATACATCAAGAAATAAATAAAACATTGGAGGAATTTACTTCATCAGGATCGGGTTGGAAATTTGAAATGATAAAAGAAGTTTTATTTCACACAATGAAATATAACGTACTTCGTGGTAGTTCTTACGTTGCTATCCCTAAAAAAATTAAAAACAAAAAATGTTGCATAAATGTGGGCCATAAGAAAGGCCTTAATCAATGAAGAGTGCCTGTGGGCCATAAAAAAGGCCTTATGCCATAAGAAAGGCATCAATGGAGGACTCTTAGGACCTTATGGTAAAGGCTTTACTGGTGATAAAGGGACCCTGTGGAATGGTAGACCGATTATCATTGCTGCTGTTTATTTTTTGTGAAATATATTAGTATTCGATATCTAAACTCTTAGATAAAATCATAAATTCTATTTCACCTAAAGTAACTTGAAATTCCGGATAGCTATTAATAATATCTACATCGTTCATAAGTTGCATATCCGCCGGTCGATTAATTCCAGTTTCTCTGTAGTAAATTAAAGCTAAACATCTTTTAACAATTTCACTCGATAAATAAAATATACGCAGGAAATTGTTAATGTAATATGGTTTTTCATAGCAAATTGGCTCCATGGTAACAACGTAGAAAATATTGTCAGTATACTCCATAAAATCGTCGATGTCATCGTTGGTAATTTCAAAACCTGATAGCATATCAATTACTTCATCAAATTTATTTACTTCCATTATATCTCTAGTAATTTTTATATCTAATTAAAAACTTTTCAGTAAGTTATTGTACTAGATGTTTAGAAATATCATTATCAAATAAAGCATCAACGATGTTGTCAATAAATGTCATTGGATCATCTGCCCAACCTATTATTCTCTCATCATTTTCAGTTGCGAATAACCATACTGATCCATACTTGCTCGATAAATGATAACCAACTTGTTTAATACAGTCGCTTATTATTTTAGGTTTTATACCAGTAAATTTTGAAGCTGATTTGATTGAATTAAATCTTTTTTAAAAAATCTGTTTGTTAGATCAAATCCGACATGTCTTATTGGATTATAATGATACATTATATATAATATTTTATTGTTTAAATAGAAATAAATCTAAGGTTCAGGAACCTCTTTCCACCTCTCCATAATTTCGGAGGGGGTAGGGGTTTCTGGTCTAGAATCCTCTTTCTCCGGCAAAATATTTTGTTACAACTTATTTATGCTAAAAAAACCTTGTAATATAAAAACATTTGTCGGAGAAGATAGCCTTCTGGTCCAGAAACCTCTTTTGGCTTAGGAACCTCATCTTCATATACTACTAAGGGTTACGACAGCGTAGCTAGGTGGGTGGGTGTTGTCAACATTGACGGACAATATTAATTTATTCATTAATACCTACTGCTATTCAATACCAAATGATGATTGGTATCATTCCCGGGTATATTTGATATACCCATATAAATTGATCATGAATCATCCATTTAACTTTGTAATTTCACGATGTTATTATGCAAGGAATGCATGTGTAACTTTCCTAGGTATTAGCCTCGTTTCCAAGTTTGGTACATTTGGAATATTCCCGTCGTTATCTCGAATAATAGTTATGGGTCGCTTCCGACATTATTCATTTTAGAGCTAAAACATATATTCGTATTGCAGATTTTGACCATTGAGAAATAAATTCGTTGTATGCACACTTAGCTAACACTCTGGGTTATATAGGTTTTTAGTTATAAGGTTTAATTTAGGTGTAGTTTTGTTGCTATCGGTAGCAGAGTACGGTTGCCCCTGCAAGCACGCGCTCGCAGAATTTTTCCCTGCGGTTGCTACCCAGCGAACGGCAGAATTTTCCCTGCCAAGCGCAGAATTCTGCAGAATTCCCCGGGAAGTATAAAAGGCTTGTCAGCATCTCTACTAGGACCTGTTCGGGTTTCCGAGGATCATGTTAAGACCTCCGTATGTTCAAACAGAGCGTGAGAAAATCTTTACTACGAATACAATGTAAGGAAGTGTGCAAAGAAAAGGTAACTCTTTTGTTTATTATTTTCCGCGAATCAGAATTCATAGTTATTTCACGATATCTACATAAATAAATGTAAAGAAAATAATGTTTCTTTTATAGTAAATTTTGGATAGCTCTAAAACTAAGGTGTGAAATCTACATCTGTGCACTAAAACCTTTATGGATATTTATTCATTCCTTGTCATGTTTTAAATCAGCAACTTCAGCTTAAATATCTGCCTATCAGTTAGATAGTATTCAGACAGTATTTTCATGATCCTGTGAGGTCAAGTAAACTGTTTCTTGCAGACCTTGTTCAAATAATGATGTTTATTATAATCCAATAGAAATAGGATATCAGGTAATAATAATAATAATAATAATAATAAGTTCATGTTTGAATATAGAGCAAATGAGTGATTCTCAAAGCTCTTTCCAGGAGCTATTTGTTATATTGTAAAACTGTTGAGTGTTTCTCAAGGCTTTGTATATATGCTGTTAGTTATTTTTGTTACAGCCGTTGAGTGTTTCTTAAGGCTCTGTTTGAAATTAACCTATATGAATTTAATAAAAAGTTAGCCGATGTTTCAAAGTCTATAAGTAAACAATAATTTTAAAATAACATCTGAACACTAAACTTTGACATTGATAAATGTTAGTATCAACTTCTATTATAAAAGCTGTTACTTAAATTACTTATGTTTGTCCAACTTCACACAACCACTGTAATATAAAATCCATGAGTTATTATTTGGAAGTGATGCACCTGATATTTGAGTCTTGAAATTTTAATGCCATACAAGTCTGTGACTTAATAAACCAGATGAAACTTAAATCTGAGTCTGCATTTCATCACTAGTCCCATTCTTATTATAAGGATTCCTCACCTCATCAGAGAATCAGAGACCTCATGGAGTTAAGGTCAAAGTTTAACTGGGCCTTTACTCTAATGAGAGTTTATCAGCCATAGAGAACACAGTGATTCATTGAGTGGTCACCGGAAGTTTAACGGCCAACGCTACCCCGTAACAGTATATATATATATATATATATATATATATATATATATATATATATATATATATATATATATATATATATATATATATCTTACAGAAAATAATGTTTTCTTTCTTTGTTATTTCTTTCCTTTTCTCCCACTTTTTCTTAATCTTGCTGAAATATGCTATCTGGAAAAAAGCAATGACTAAATTGGGGAGATGGATTGAAAAATATGACTATTGTTAACATTGAATAAAGCTAATTGATAAAGCTCAAACATTTAAAAAGAGATGCCTGTTGATAGCGCTATGAAGCTTTAAAGCAGACACTTCTTGTTATAGCCATAACACTTTAAAATAGACGTTTGTTGATAGGGGTCTAATATTTAAAATAGAAGCTTGTTGATAGGGCTATATATAACACCTAAAAAGAGAAGCTTGTTGATAGGGCTATAATACCTAAAATAGAATCTTATTGATAGGGCTATAATACTTAAAAATAGAAGCTTGTTGATAGGGCTATAATACCTAAAATAGAATCTTATTGATAGGGCTATAATACTTAAAAATAGAAGCTTGTTGAAATGTCTATTAAACGTACAAACATAATTTTGATGATAGGGCTATTATACGTAGAGACAGAAGGTTGTTGATAAGGATATAACACATTAAAGATAGAAATTTATTGATAAGGATATAACCCTTAAAAAGAAAAGCAGAAATACATGGAAGATCCTCATTTGTATTACGAATGGTCTATGCAGTTTTAATTACATGTCTTGCATCAATTCATACTGCTATATCACATAGTTTCTTTTCTTTTCATTCTTTTATTTCATCCAAATTTCCACGTCAAACAAATATGTGCATTTTAAGCACATACATATGTTTACACATAAGTTGTTGGACGTAACAAAATCTTGTGGTAAAATATTATGTTCCTACAAATTATGTTTAGCCGTGTTTTCGTTTTTATTGATAGCCTTTTTTTAAAAAAATATCAAATTTCATTTGAATCTTTCTCTGACGAATACTAGTCTTCGTAAAAATATAAAATTTAAAGTCTTATCTAAAATGCATGTAAAAGGAATACTTGGGAGAAATGTAGTAATTCCAGCGGGTTTACATCTGAAATAAATTACACCAACTGCAAGGGATGCAATGTACTGCAAAGTTAAACTGTAACGATCAGCAACGGATGTTATGTCATCGTAACGCACCCATTCAACAGTGGCGTAGCTTGGGGAGGGCGGGGGGGGGGGCAGTTGTCCCCGGGCGCCATGTGCCAGGGGCGCCAAAATGAGGAAAATACAACTATTCGTTATCTCAGATGCACTGGAAGGGGGCGCCAAGTTTATGTTTTGTCCCCGGGCGCTAAGTAAGGGGGCGCCAAGTTTATGTTTTGTCCCCGGGCGCTAAGTACCCTCGCTACGCCACTGCCATTCAATTATCCTTGTATAATCATAACAGTCATTATGCATAACTGCATCATGTTACACCTCGGGAACAATGATATGCATGCGCATTATTCTCTCTCTCATCACCAGCCTCTCACACACCCCACCTCCCCACTTCCCCTCCTGGAACCAGTCCTAGTCTGAAGATACTGTTATGCATCCTTCAGTTATGAAAGATAGGAGTAAAATATGCAACACATGTGAAGTTACCACGGTCAACAAAAGGTGTTCCTTTCTCGAGAAGCTGACTGGGCAAAAAATTTCCCTATCTTCAGTGAAGGCGACTTAGCGTATACATGACTGCTACAGAAAGGAAAGAGAGAAGAATTACATAAATCCTTCCTCGTTATATCAGTATGAAAATGTAGCTGTATTGTGTCAGTTAAGGGGCAATGGCATGATTCGATTCCCTACATGTAAGATAATCTCAAACTAGCAATTTAAACGATATTGCGGGATATGTTTCACCAACTTACCACCACCAACAGGACTTTATGGCAGATAGCCATGCAGGACACACGGTAATAATTGTATAGAAAAATGGGAACCAACCTGGAAATGGGTGAACATAAAATACAGTATATATGGGTTTGGGTGGTCAGGATTGGTTAATAATGTAAGTTATGTTTTAGGAAAAAGAATCTTTTGAGAGCTAATCCTAGTTGTAAGTGAAAAAAAAGAGACATTGTTTTATTGATGGAATTTCAGTCCTTTAACAGTCCTGAGTTTGGAACACTCATTACTAAAATTAGCACCTGACTCTTTGGTGCGGAATTGATAGCACATGTTTCAAACACATGCAGGTCCAGAAAATGCCGTGGCTCATATCTTTTCCTCTACACAGAAGCTGACATCCAGGTTTCATCTATACTGATAAATATAGGTTTGATCATGAGTACTCAGAAATTTTAAGTTGTTGAATTTTTAATATCATGGTGTTTGCATAGGTTTACTATGGGAACTGAATTAGTACCGTGAGTCCTTCAGCCACCCACGAGTATGCGTTTCGTCATATCCGGTCTTAACACGTTGTGACCATCAGATAAATAATTCATCGTTATGAAGAGCTTGTTTCTTTACCAACCGTCAGATTCAGTGATATCAACCTATAGTGTGAAACATTTCGATGCACAAGCAAAATCATTACGTACCGAAAATAGCGGATTCCAATATGCGAGACAATACATTCGTTTTATGATGTTGATGGGAATTTGTCATTCTACAGGCATGAAAAGGCCTTCCAGAACACAAAAAAATGCGCAACGGATGTGGGCAATTCAATAAATGAGCGCCATTGTTAGATAGCACGGTTAGCATCAAATCAGTTGTATTGCTGGGACATATACAACGGATTCCGTCCATTTATTGCTTCATTTGGAATTTCAGACTTGCTTTTCGGGAACATCTAGAGAACGGGCGGTGGGGGTGGGGATGAGGAGGATAAAATTGACAATAAAATGTTACTTTGACGAATCCGTCAAGATTGATGGAGTATGTGCGTGCGAGTGTGCATACCTGTATGTGTCATTATTTGTGTCAATACGTATGTATGTATGCATGTATGCATGAAGGTAGGTGGGTAGGTAGGTTGGTAGGTAGGTAGGTAAGACAGTGAATATTCAGCTGGACGCGTGAATATATATATATATATATATATATATATATATATATATATATATATATATAAAATCAATTCCCATTCATGATACTTTCAATTGAGAATCATTGGCCTAAAATCGTATCACGAGTAAAAGGCGTATACTTTAATCAAATATAGAGAGTACAAAACTAGAATTTAGAAAAGAACCAGAGAGGACACGAGTGAAATATTTCACGAAACATAAATTCAAAATAAATGAAACATTCTTATTTTCTTTCACGCTTTTAATTGAATACAGATTTGAAGTTCTGTGCTAAGATAGGTCCAACAGGAAATTCTGACGTGTACAGTACTTTGTTTTTATTTAATTTTTACAGTAGAGGAGTGCCCTATTATGCTATTATAACCTTACTTTACACAATAAATATATATGGAATGATTGACAGATGGACCGTGAATTGAGAACTGCTCATTCGCATAATACCCGTGAGAAGCTAGATGGGCTGACGGACAGGTGAACTGTGCAAAAGGAAAGAGATCTAGCATAAGAAAAATTAATTGAGAAGTAGACTACACACATTTTATTAAAAACTATATCTTTCTTTTATTCAACGCTACACATGTAAATATCTCTGGCATTCCTTGGGTCTCACCCTCTTCTGCTTGAGGTATCTTGAGGTAAGAAGGTATCAAAGCAAGAGGTATGTATGAGGCAGAATCGCCAGTATGACTGAATGACATAACTGTTATGGCAGAATTGTCCACGTTTTGAACCGGAGTCGCGCTAATTCGTTAGGATGAAATTTGTAAGAAATTAATATGTTCACTGGAGTGGGGACAGGATGCTCAATAGCGGCGAATACCTCAAGGAGAAGGTACGACACGTGTAGCGTGTTAGTATGAGTGGTCTAGTTGCCACTTTCAGGGATAATGGAATTAGAATGTCTGCGGGATGTTTATTTTGAAGACATGAAGGCAGGCGATGAGCTAGATATAACAGAACCACGGGCGGCGGATAGGGCTGTGCAGGATGAGCTGACAAAGCACTTCCACTCTCAACGCTAATCACTGCTAACTGAATTTATGTATGCTAAACTGGGTTAAGAACATTACCTAATTTTTCGCATCGTTCTTTCTTTTTTTTTTCTCTACACTGAGTCTAATTTTTTCTTCTGAACTCAAAAGACATCTGTGTCATCAGCCTTTAAAAAGTTGATAAGGCGCCCATATACATTTCGCAAATGTTGAATTCTGGCAACAGTTTGAATTAATGTGTTTGGAGGCTACGGGGTACCATCCTTCGGAATCATCTCGACTCTAAATCACTGCATCGAGTAATTAAGCCTGTCGCTACTTAATTGGGATATATCCTCCTGAATTAAACTTCCATCCTCAATAATTGTGCGTGACTCAGAATTACTGTATTGACACATTCTTTCCACAGATTGCCCAATGTTTCATTTGGCGCGTTTTCTTCGGATGTCTTTCCTCCTGTTGCACTTTTTATGTCACTCGCAGATACGGGCTATACAAATCGACATTTGCACAGCATCCTGAATATCTAATGTTTGTCTTGGGATATTCATAATTTGTGTCTAACTTGGAACCTTTTGTAAATTAAATAATTCATTGCTGTGAAAATTCACATTACTGAAGTCCGATAAACCGAACCAAACCAAGTCGTCCGCCATGGTGTCATGCTTGTAAAGATAATGTTGGAAAATAATGCCGACGCGTCTAGTTTGAAGAGTATGCAAAATCATCAGCAACGAGCTTCTAACCAACCAATGACAAACTGGGTTATATTCTAAGTCGGTTACTGCATATTTTGAGCTAATATTATCGCTCGCTTCGCACCCTCTTAATATGAAAAAACTACATCAAATGCTTACCAAGTTCTTAAGCACTAAAAAATCTCTTAATCTGAACCAATTGTAACTAATGCTGCATACTTATGCTTCTAAATATAAATCTCATTCCTCTATCTGCCAGTATGTTACCCTGGCAGTGATACTGCACACTCCCTCCTAAGGTCACGAGGTCACTACTGGTATGTCTGAAGACCATACAAATTCCCTCCCCTGATAAATGTTCCAAGGCCGGATTTTGATGTTATCAGATCATTTTTCCCAGTTCCTGGTGCCGTTAGACCAACACTCACTTAATATGACGTCTATCTCCGCTAGCTTGCCATAAAATTAACACTGACCTCACGTGATTCATATCAATTAAAACACAGAGTAGCTTTAGAAACTATTTATACAACATAAACAACGATGCCTTACGACAATAGGCTATGGCTGGAATATATTCTTTGAGTATAGTACATTAGGTATCTATTTGCCATGCGTATTATCTGCGTAAGACAGTCCAATATTGTCGGGCGCAACATTCTATTTATATCGTACGTGCCTGATACACCGTTCTGCAAGTATGCTAAACCGTTCTTCAACCAGGGAAGAAAGGCAGTCCTCTAAGAAAGTGCCCATGCAACAAAAACAATCCCAAATGCCAGTATCTAAAACAAATGTAATAAAGAGGATACTCTAATGTACACTTTTATTCATCGCATCTGTGTTTAAGATGATGCAAAAATAAGATTTGTTTTTAAATTTTTCACAAAACAATACGTTAAAAGTTCCTCTATCCCCCCCCCCCCCGCAAATTGATTCAATTCAGACACAAGTTGTTTTAAATTTTTAACGATATAACATTGGAAAATTTGGAACTAGCGAGAAACAATCAATTCTCAAAGAGCACAATGTCAAACTGACATCGATTGGATGCTGTCTTGCAAACCTGTTACTGCACAAGAGAATCACACGTGGACAATAATTTAGAAACCATTTATCTTTCAATTGAAATTCGAATTTACCTTTGTACTGTAATATTTATTTACATGTCTGAAAAGTGAGTCATTTAATATTGATTTTATGCATTAGAAATGAATTAATTGAAAGAGTCCGAGTGTAGTAGTCAGAAAGCCATAGTTTGTCTTATATATATATATATATATATATATATAGAGAGTATATATATATAGTATATAAGGAGTGTTGTTGGAGAAAGTATGTTGTTATATATATATATATATATATATATATAATAAACTGACAAACTAAACTGCAAAACATGTTCATCACTAGCCTGAGCGCTTTTCAACCCCAATACAAAAATCTAGACAACACAAACAATAAACACAAAACGCCTTGTAACTACAAACATATGCATAATAATTTCTACTGGAATCACATCTTGAAAATGTTTTATGTTTCGACTAGTTGACTTAGGTAAATTGATGATGCTTTATCTATTTATATCGGCCTACATGTAATTCAAATGCTGTTATAAAGTAATATGGAGTATCAATAATCTTCTTGTTGCTTTGGGTTTAACACCATTTTTCAGCGAGTGATACATGGCGGCTAGTATAATTGGTGGAGGAAGAATAATGATCTAACCACTTAAGCAGCAGAGAGGGTGAACAGACCATTTTTGTTCGAGACCTTATTTATAAAAATTAAAGGTTCCTACGAAGGCTGAAAAAATAAGGTCACCGAAAAAACCACAACCTAGTTACTTTATCTCTGACGCGCGTTTTTATTTGTTTATTTTACGCGTTGGTCACTCGGTATTGGTCGTTCACCCTCTCTGCTGCTGTAAATTAAACAGCCATTATAAATATTATCAATAATGATTGGAGAACCACACTCAGCTAGATTAGCTCGAGAGCGACTACAGGCAATCAAAAAATATTTACCCGTCCGTGATTTAGTTAAACAACAACTACAAGCTCGTCAGGAGTCTCAAGTGGAATTTGCAGAAGGTGCAGAACAATTATTTAAACCGATTGTCGAACCAACAAAGAAATATGTTACAGCAACTGAGGCAACACAAAGAGCTCTTGAAACATTACCTGTTGATATTGCTGGCCGTATTCAAGCAGCTCAACCACCACCACAACCTCAACCTAAACCACCAAAAACCAGAACTAAGATAATGGATAAATTTACGCCTGAAGGTATTGCTGCTATCAGGGACCCAAAGCAAGTAATTGATATTGCCGCGTTTGGATATTATGAAAGACAAAAATATGTAAAACCAGAACATATTAAATCTCTAAGTTCTGCCAATTGGATCAAGGATGTATATCGTATCTATACTGGTATTCCAGAAATTAGATCTAATGAAGATATTATTAATTTTAATGAATTTGATGAGGCTGTACATAAACATATCGAAAAAACTAAACAATTACAGAAACCAGTAAAAATACTTGGAGAACAAGTTCAACAATTTCCACGATCATTTCGTGATTATCCACAACCACAAAAATCACCACAACAACGAGAACAACCATCACCACAACGATCACAACAACTACAACAAGAGCTACAACAAGGAGAACAACAACGACAAGAAACAATGAAACGATTGCAATCACCACGACAACGACAACCAGTTAGAACAACAGAGGGAGAATATCAAGATCCTGGCGCAACTGGAAGTGGTTTAGGAAGTGGCCTTATTACTTGTCCCAATAACGTCCTTGCTGATGTTGATCGATTAGAAATTCTCATTGGAGGAAAACGAGCTGGCAATAATTCTTCAGAAATCATTAATGAAGCAGCCGATATTTGTAAACGATTATTTACAGGTGGTGTTATGGATATTAATGTGTATCGGTCCCTTATTAATGAAATCGCCGATGATTATCACAGTGATTAAGTATGTAATTAGATGCAATTAGTGATAAAATCACTTAATAATAATATGATCATACACAATACTCATAGACCAACCATGGTCAGGGTAATAAATTCACGATTACCGGTATACAAAACGACCTACGGAGATGGACTCGGTGATGTTGTTCAGGGTCTGTTTAGACGGATGGCCCCAAAAGCAATACCGCTTTTAAAGCAACTAGGAATGAAAGCTATTGATGTTGTTCGTGAGAAAGGTATTGGCGCTGTTGGTGATGTTGCTAGCAAAGCATTCTCAGCGATCAAGGATAGACCAGCGCGATTAATACGACGAAAACCTCAACCAGTAAAATTACCCAGCACTGAAGCGATGCCCGCAAATGTCAGTAAAATAATAAATCAAGCTGCCAATCAGAAACTAGCAGAATTAGCTGATGTACCAATGTCAGAAAAAGAAAAAAATATAACCGCTAGTCTGATAGCAGGAAGCGGTCTTCTTGTTAGACGAAGACGATAATAATAAATAATGTTCAAGCGTGTATCTGATCCCGCGTTTGACATGGACGCACCGGTTTTAGAAGATGAATCTGTGCGCGATTATCAATATTATTCTTATGACGCACGTACATCTGATGAGCGTGGAAGATTTGAGATACAAGTTCAAGATACGAGCAGATATTTCTTACCCGCTGAAGCATTTATCGAGGTTGAAGGTGAAATTTTGCGAGCTGATAATACTCCATACGCAGTTGAAACGGGTGTTAGTTTTGTTAATAATGGCATCATGGCGTTATTTAAAGGTGCAGCATATATCATTGATGGACGAGAGATTGAGGTCTGACATGAAAACGTCGACGTTGCCACGACGATACTTGGTCTTGCGCGATATAGCGATGATTACTCAAGATCAGCTGGTCCGTCAATGATGTTTTCAAAGGATACTTCTAATTTTCCAGAGCATCAATAATATGAACTAAGACGACCAAGAAACTTCGCCAACAACGCTGATGCTGATGTGTGGCCGGTGGTTCATGGTGCTGATCCAGATTTTAACCTAGGATTTAGATCACGTCGAGCAATGTGCAAGGAGAAGATTTTCATGAGCAATTCCATTATCACATATCTTTGGATTCTGTAGAAATGTTAGGAAGGTTATATTTGGAGCTAAGCATACAATTGCACTTGTGCGAAAGGGTACCGACGATGATGCAATATGGCGACCCGCTGGTACTGATGCTGGTAAAGTAATTCTTACAAAACTTTCTTTATGGATGCCAGTAATGACTCCAACAATACCTGAAGAAGAACATTTACTTTCTTTTATGAATCAAGGTGGTAAATCGATGTTATCATGGTTGACAATGACCACAGATTCTATCCAGAGTAACATTAATGGTTTATTTACTTGGCAAATAGCATTACAGCAAGGTGTTTCTGCACCGCGACATATATTTATTGCATTACAAGATGCTGCACGAGTAAACTCACAAAATCTAAGCATAATGACATTTGACACGCTTGGGGTTAGTGAAGTTTCTTTGCGGATAAACGGACATCAAGAACCTTCTGAAGAAGTGTTGCTAAATTTTGAAAATAATCATGTTGCGCGTGCATATCATCGATTGATGACATTTATGGGAAGTGATCAAAATATTGATACTGGTTTACAAATATCACAGCTAGATTTTACAACATTATATCCGATTTAATACTTTTCGCTGGAACATTTAGATTTAACCAGACAATCAATCGTTGACATATAATTCCGAGCTCGCGTAAACCGAGGAGCTATTGCTAATTACAGAGCTGTCGCTGTTATACTTAGCGATAAATCGATGTTGCTTGAAGGTGTTGGTGGACGAATGAGAGTTATTGATGCCCCAGTAGAAAACATGTAATTAGATCGCTCATAATAATTATAAATGTCACATCTAGTTAACGTCAGTCTGACTCCTGGTCAGATTAAAAAGCTACAATCATCATCAAAAAATAATTGTGTGGCAAAAATATCATTAAAGCGAGAACAAATCGCGAGTGGTCCGAAAAAGCTATCATTATCAGAACGCCAGCATAAGCATTTCAATGAAGCAAACAAAAATGAATAAGGGTATAAAACTCAATCTTTCTACGAGTGTCATTAAAGACATCGTTAAAACGGGTGGCATATTTCCACTTCTCGCAGCAATACCAGCATTAATAGCCGCTGCAGCCCCAGCTGTTGCAAAAGCAGCTGCATTAGGCGCTGTTGGAACCGCTGCTGGAATGGCGTTAAAGAAAGCAACGGGTCAAGGAATTATGCACGCAGAAAACTTAATAAAAAGATCACGGGCAAAACAACGCGGAAGACGTCTAAGATTATCAGGTCCAGCATACGGTCGCGGTCTAAGATTACCAGGGACCCCACAGTCATGGTACGGAAAAGGTCTAAGATTACCCCGATAACTTCGTCATCGAATTCGATGATTCTTCCTATGTCCAATTTTGATTTACTTAATGCCGCTAAGCAACTGAATATAAAAAACTTTAGAGGAGTTTTTATGCGTGATCAATTACCTCCTCTTGCGATGCGACAAGAAACTGGTATTATTAATCTCGATAAAAACTCTGGACTAGGCACCCATTGGGTGGCGTATGCAATTGATCCACGTGGAATTATTTATTTTGATTCGTATGGGTTGGCACCACCAAAAGAGTTTTTAAAATATATAAACACTGCTCAGAATTCGATGCGTTCTAAAATCTGGTATTCAACATTACCAACACAAAAAATAACGGATCCGCCGATATGCGGTCGAGAAGTACTCGCTGTACTTGATGCTGTATCAAAATCAACAACACCACCTCATAAAGTCGTGCATGAATATACCACGTTGTCACACTTAAACAGATATCAGTAAATATAATGGTAAATATTTATGGAAGATCTTCTCGCAAAGCTCAGCAGCAAGTCGATTTATCTAAATATGCAACTCTTGATTAGCTCAAAAATGAAATCGATGATTTATTAAATATCACAAGTGTGGATCAAAATGAAGTCGTTGTTTTTCAGGATAAACAAGGACGATTAAAAACGAGTAATATACAACTGTTAGATGTTCTTATACGAATTCCCACCGCGGTTATTAATAATATCGTTATTTTTTCTGATGAAGGTAAAATACAAGATTCTGGTAAGTCAGTTAACGATTTTATCAAGCGAGCTGGTGATTCAATCACGGATGACATTATTATGAACCGAAATAAAATTATAGACCTTGGAAACCCAACCGTAGATACAGATGCAGCAACAAAAAAATACGTCGATGATCAAGAATCTAAGTACGTATTAGTCAACGGTGGTATAATGCGTGCATTTCTCAACATGAATAATAATGGTATTAATAATCTTAGAACACCAGAATCAGATTTCGACGCTGCAACGAAGAAATATGTAGACGATAGCAACATTCCTATAACAACTTCGTTAAAAACAATCAATGATGAAATGAATACACTCAATGGTACTTTTACTAATCACGTACAAACTTTCTTAAATTTTCGTAGAAACATAAACAAACCCATTAAAGATTTTTTTGGGGAACAGCCAACAGTTGATATCAAACTCTCCGAAATTAACATGAAAATCGACGACATTATTAACGGAATACCTAGTATTGTTCCAAAAACTAATCTGATTAAAATTCCTCACAATCAGATCGTCAATGTGGTATACACAGTAGCATCAGGATCAACAACATGGACACCGCAAAATAAAACTCTCGAACATACCGCAGAAGTAACTGGGTTATACAGGTTATCTATGTACGGTTTGGAAATTACTGCGGCCACTTCATTATCACCGAATGTATATCATAATCCTCTATTGGTGATGTTAACCAATAACATCAAAGAAACGTTTACGTTAACATCAACGGAAATGCCCCCGAGACGTTACTGGTGGTGCCTAGAATTCGTAGCTGAATCTTAATTACTTAATTAAATGACGTTGTTAGTATAATGAATCAAGTGAATGAGTCACTTATCGATGTTCAACGTCACAGATACGCTCAAGTATGTGAGTGTCAAATCAAACTAAAAAGTATCATCGACGATTATACAATAAAAGTAAAAAAATATCGCAGGCGTATGGTTGTTATTGATATAATCGTTTACTCAGTTTCCGCTGTTGTTGCTGGAACCGGATTATTATTATCAACAATAACAATGACAGCACCTGCAGTTGCAACAATTGTCGTTTCAACGGCAACAACATGCGCAGGCATTCTCATTATTATCGCTAAGAAAATATCTACGTGTACAAATGATAAATTAAGCGAGTATATAACAAAATTACACACAGCAACAACATCTTATTCTAAACTATCATCGTATCTTTCTGCGTATCTCAGCGATGGTAAAATATCTGATGAGGAGTTCGCAATGATAATGAAAACCTACGATGAAGCATTCCTTGACAATAGCCAAGGTGATAAAGTAACTTGCGCGACTGAAGGTTGAATTCATGAGATTGCGTTATATTAAATAACGGAGTATTTTAATAATGTCGACGTTGGAACTATTACAGAAGATCGTCACTAATACAACGCCGTCAAAAACTACTATGATATCATTAAGTTCGACCAATCCTGAATTTAGCGTTAACTTTCCAATTGCGATTCCAGCAAGTGAAATAGCATTAGCGCAATTACGAGTTTATCATAGCTGGCCAAATATCAGGTCAAAATCGTTTGGTGGACTACCAGCAAATAATTCACTGGTATTTGCGAATAAGAATAAACCTGATGGAACTCCTGATTGGCAAGTTGTTGGAATTTCATCGGGCAGTTATCAAATAGAACAGATTAATGATGAGTTCCAACGCAGAATTAAATCTATTACAGGAAAAGAATCCAAAATAGCAATCACTGTTTACGAACCAACATTATCAACGGCGATTGAAATAAATTCCCCTGATTATGTTGTAGACATTTATCGAAGTTCCATCAGATCTGTGTTAGGATGGCCTGATGTTCCTGACCAAAATTCAAATGGAATTCCAGAGCCAACCATACAGGAATTTAAGACAAGCGAAAAAAGATTCATTAAAGATCCAGAATATCGAAATAAAAATGTATGGTATTATATAGCATTTGAATTTGATCCTAGCAACGATGAAAATTACTTTACTGATTTCGACGGTCAAAGGATCCCTAAGATAACTAGATCAGCATTTAATGTTATCATCGTAGACGCCAGGACGGGGACTACTAGAGATATTGTTGATGAAGAATTTTTGAAAATATTTTTAGATCATCTTAAGCCTGAATACGATAAAAAACTTAATGATTTAAGAAGTTTATTTATTTCATTATCTCAACATTATGACGATGGTGTAAAAAATCAGATAATCGAGTCAATAAAACATTTAAATGGGATCTTATTTGATTTATATATAGCTAATCGAAGTATTATAAACATTGCGACTAATGTCGATGAAAATATTTACACATCTCCAAAACTTAAGCAATTATTTCTTGATCATTACAAAATAACAGAAAAAGATTTACAAACATTTATAATACCAGATTTAAATAACGCTGAAATAAAAAAACAACTCAACGATGTCATTGATGAATATTTCCCTAAAATACATGCAGCGTGGATAAAAATAGCCCCACCACCGGTTATTCTTAAACATAACAACGATCCATACGGTGGAGGCCGTCATATCTCGCCTCAAATTGTTAATATAACATCAACGATCGCAGTCAATCTGGTATGTGATGTAATTGATGGCAGCTATCAAGTAGATCTTTCAAAATCTAGCCAGGCCCAGCAAGGATATATATTATATTCATTTAGCCCTCAAGTGCCTCCCGGGTGGTTAATTGTATCTGAACCAATTAACCCCGTTTATCTACGTGTACATAATCCGTTATTATCAAGAATACACATTAAACTTACTGATCAGCAAGGACGTATTTAAGATTTACAGAATGAAACGTTAAGTATAAATCTGTATGTGAGATCATAGAGCGTTTTATCACAATGCGTCATTAAAAAACAAAAAAAAAAAAAAAAATATCCGAATCATTATCACTTTCATTTTCACTTTCATTTTCACAATGCTGTCTTAACTGTCTTATACGAAAGTTTATAATCTTTTTCTGTTCGTATTCATGAGATAGTTCTAGCTTAATTTTGTCAATAGCTCGCGAGAGAGGTACAAACAGCTTTACCTGATTATCTGTAACTGTTGCCAGCGACTGTAACATTGCCTGCTGGATAAATTGCATGAATTTATAATCAGATGGTAGTGTGTACCTGTTCTCTAATTTTCGTTGTTGTAATGATTCAAAATCACATAGAATTTTTTCAGGATTAAGATTATCAAATATATTTACACCGTTATGTTACAATTTTTTAATCGCAGAAATAATAACATTAATGTTTTCAGAATTCATTATATTATATATGTTTGTTTAATATAAAAATAATAGTCCCTAAGGACTGTTTCAAGATGATTATATACATATGAAGATGATTATATACATATGATTATATACATATGATTATATACATATTATTATGATTATATACATATTATTATGATTATATACATATTATTTATGATTATATACATATGATTATGATTATATACATATGATTATGATTATATCTTAATTAAGGACAGCACAAAACACAGAATCTTAATTACAGTATCGTTTTTACAGCACAGTTACATATAAACTTATCCTATGGACGCATTAGCATAGACACACCCCCCCCCAGCGAATTCCTAATCGAAACGAAATATTAGAAATTCAGAGGGCTGTCTAGGCATTGCGATTTTATGTACCCCCCCCCCCCAAATCAAGCATATTTACAGTAACGTACTTATAGTAACGTATCTACAGCAAGCATATTTACAGCAATTATATACAAGGTTTTGTTGTGGACGGCACAGTTACATATAAACTTAATTCTAAGAACGTTAACTCTAGGACGGCACAGTTATATATAAACTTAATTCTAAGAACGTTAACTCTAGGACGGCACAGTTACATGTAAACTTAACTAACTTATCCTAGGGCCTTTTTTCTACGTTTCAATATAAACTTGCACACCCTCCCCATATAATAAACCCGGGGGAGTGCAAAAGTCCACCCACCACGTGTTGACATAGTGGGAAAGTGTGTAAATCTCTATTGAAACGTAGAACGGGGCGGCCTTCGGCTCCAATTAAATAAATTTTTTGGCATAATATTGCCTTCGTAGACATTTGCCATTCACGAGATTCGAAACACGGACCTTGAGCATGAGAGTCCAAGCACGTTAGCAATCGGCCACCGGACTTCAGTATGTATACATAATGAAAATATTAGTATATAGTTAGCGCATAATGTACTTAGCGTAACAGAATAAAATCAGAATTTATTGTGGATTTCTTAATAAAATCAGAATTTATTGTGAATTGCTTAATAAAATCAGAATTTATTGTGAATTTCTTAATAAAATCGGAATTTATTTTCAGTTTCCAAATGCTTGAAACTGCATTACACAAAACCCACAGCTAAAGTCTGTATTAATCAGACGTTGCCAAGGATACTAAAATAATCGATAGCTATACAAACACGCAATGCCAGCTCATTTCTAAAAATAATCTCATGTACAAACTGCTGGGTCGCATAAGAACGTAGAAAATATAAATATTATTGAGATTTTATAGAATAATGTACATAATAGCATCATTATTTATACAACGATGAAATTATTGAAAATTCTCAATTGTTGTAGGGTAATTTGCACGACTGAAATTGAGGAATTTGAACAAAATTCACTGATTTTGATGGGATATTTACACGATAAAATCAAGAAATCTTAATAATCTTGATAAATTTCATTTTATATAATATAATATGATTTTTGGCATATTTTTTATAAAACCGAAAAAATCTGATAAATCTGATTAAATTTCGTGAATCTGCTGGGGGTTTGGCATGAAACGATTGAGGAATTTGAACAAATTTCACTGATTTTGATTGGGTGTTTTCACGACAAAATCAAGAAATCTTAACAATTTCATAAATCTGATGGGAGTTTGGCTTGAAAAGATCGAGAAAAGCGAACAATTTCACTGAATTTCATTATATATATATATATTTTTTATAAAACTGAATAAATCTGATAAATCTGATTGAATTTCATAAATCTGCTGGGGGTTTGACATGAAACGATTGAGGAATTTGAATAAATTTCACTGATTTTGATGGGGTGATTGCACGACTAAATCAAAAAATCTTAAATATTTTGCTAAATCTGATGTGTATTTACATGATAAAATCATGAAATCTTAACAATTTCGCCGAATTTCATTTTCTATAATATAATATATATTTTTTTATAAAACTGAATAAATCTGATAAATCTGATTGAATTTTATAAATCTGCAAGGGGTTTGACATGAAACGATTGAGAAAAGCTAACAAATTTCACTGATTTTGATGGGGTATTTTCAAGACTAAATCAAGAAACTCAAACAATTTCATAAATCTGATGGGATATTTACACGACTAAAATCAAGAAATCTTAATAATCTTGATAAATTTCATTTTATATAGTATAATATAAATTTTGACAAGCAAAAAGATACTGGTTCATGAGGAAGGTTCTGGTAGATAGGTGAACCTGATTCGTTGTCCAAATCTCATTGAAAAAGCAGATCTCGTGATATTATCTGCCACGCATTTTACTGAAGGTGATGCTATGATAAAGTATTTACCAGCAGAATTCATAGAATTAAATATAATTTCTTCACCATCTGCATTTACGGCCTTAATAGCCCTTGCGTATCGTACGCCGCCAGTATTTCCGGACTTGCAATTTTGACTCTGTGTAACAATTCGCAAGTTATCAAGCGAGTTATTTTTGGGATTTCCATCAATGTGATCAATTACACGTCCATCTTTAATGATTCCAAAATAACACTCGAACACGAACCTATGTGAGAAATAACTTTTATTTCCATTGGTATTAAATCTAAGATAACCAAATTTATCGACCTTACCGACTGGTTTCTTTAATCTACAGTGCCTAATTACACCATCACGAGATGCTTCATAATTGGTGATGATTGGATGCGCCACAAACTCATTTTGCTCCATTTATATACTAATATTATTTGTTTAAATCATTATTTTGAAAATCTAGCGAGATAATCTTCTTCGGTCTTTATAGGAGATTCACCTGACAATGTCATGGTGTTTTTTTATCGTAACATCGTTTCAACTCTCTGTATTTTTTACCACCGCATTGTACACACAACTGAGTTTTTCCTCTGACTCAAACACCACACCGCATACACGGTTTTGGTCCAAAACTACTTTGTCTAACGCATTGCATGTGAAAGCCGCAGAATTCGTTTACGCATGCTTTGTTACAGGGAGAAGTATATCCGATCATAAGCCAATGGCATCGATTCTTTGTTTGAATCATATACAAAAAAGATTAAAATTCAATTAAATATATATTTGTCCTAATTATAATAATGCAGGAATTATCCGCGATTGAACATTCCGCAGCTAGATTTGATCTTGACAGACTGCAGAATTATAAATTTAGTTTTTCTATGCAAGATCTAGCTTTAACGAATAAGGATATAACAAAACGTATCCGTGAGGCCAAAAAGGAATTTCGCGACGATGGTGCGGCTCATGTGTGGTCTACATTCAGAATTGGAAATAATGTTAATGTGATGAATGACAAACGAGGAAGAGAGATTATTGATTACCTTGGACAGAAATATTTTATTTTAATAAAATTTATTGTAAAGACAAACGATGACACTTGGATTATTCGTGACAAACGTGATTCTGTCCATAGGTCAGGAGATAATATTGTTCTTAGTAAAAATTCCAGACCAGGAATACTTACTGGTATTGACAAACCGTATTACGAGCGATCATACCCTGTGACTGCAGTTGTATACGCGGTATATCCGTTAAATAATAAACCTGACGTTGGGGATCTCAAACCCATGAAACTGTCAAGGATAAATTGCGTAGCTGAACGGGTTATAGAACACTTCACAAACGCGATACGCGGAAACGGTTTAACGGATTTACGACGTAAAAAAATAAACACCTGGGCAGAAACAGTTAAGGATACCGGAGCGTATATCAGCGACGTTGCCGAGCTGGGAAAGAAATTAAAATTCCCAATAACGGTGAAGACGTTAACCGGAGAGATTTTATACAAACCAAAATATAAATCAAGAGGAGCTTCGATAGATATTATTGATCATAACGCACATGCATGGACTGTGGCAGTAACAATATTTCCACGAGACAGAACGGTTAAATTTTATAATGGTCATGTATTTGATGCTATCAGAAATATCAGTAAAATTGACCCTGTATCTGTGTGGCTGTTTCAGAGTTCGGAATATGATTATCATGATCAGTTTGTACGGTCTAATGGTGATATTTATCGTACAGAATCTCTCCATGAAGAAATGAAAAATCTTGCACAACGCCTTTGGCATGAATATACATCTGATGATATTAAGGTTGAACAATTACTTAATAACTGTTTTACCGTTCCATCAATTGCTGCTCACTGCGCTCAGGAGAAAAATTCATGGAAACCGACACGATTGGAATTTCTTGAAGATGTCCAGAAAAGTTGTATCGAATACGGACACAGTGGATTGTGGAACACTAAATACGATTATAATGACGTTATCTCAGTTGATATGGTAGCGTGTTATCCTGGAAGTTTTCTTGGATACGGAGAATGTTCTGAATACTTTAAGAGATTTGGACATCGCACACACGAGATGACCAGAGTAGCGATAAACGGACCCCTCCCCCAAGGACCTGCTGATTTAACCGGATTCGCCTGTATAGAGTCGTTCGAGTTTTACGAGGATCTCCATCCGATTGTTTATGCGTGGTTTGGGAGACATTTTTCAGAAAAATGTTGGCCTCCAATAGTACTAATAAAGTATATGCTTGATGCGCGAATTTTAATGTCGTTATGCGTAAGTGAAGCAATTATATCATACCGCGTGCAGTATCAAGTCTGGTTGCCAGAACCGGATGTATTTAATGATGCTGGAGGAGATTTTCCCAATTCTGAAGATGATATTGTTAGTGAATCCAGGAAAGAGTGTGATGAAAAATTTGCAATAGATCTCGGCAGAAAAATAATCGGTAAATTTCCGCAAAGAGGATCATATGATCATAAACGAGAATGTACAAGATTAATCATGGACGATGCTGAACTCGATTTTATAATCGCTGATACAACGGAGAAAAACACATTTATAGGTCGCAGTAATGTTTATTTATCAGACGGAACTAAATTAGGTACAATTGTGAGCTTTACTGATGGCGAGTCACCGCAGTTTACTCATTTAAGATCTTCGATGCTAGCGTATGTTTCATAAATTTATTATCGATGATTAACAGATTTCCTCGTTACGCAGTCAGAGTCGCGACAGATTCATTTTATATAAACAAAAAATATGCGGATTCGTTAAAACAATTGCGTATTAACGATCATGCATCATGGGGCTAATGGAGAATAAAACACGAGGATATAATTAGTTATTCTGAGTCTGCCGATGTTGAAATTGCGAAAACATATTACAAGAATAATCAAATACCAAGATTGTCATCGGCACCATCTGTATATGATCCTGTAGCTAGACATAAAACCGTTTATCTTAATGGGTGTGGTGGTTCAGGTAAAACAACACGCGCGATTGAATTATTTAGTAATTGTTCTGATATGATTGTTTTGACACCGACACATAAACTCGCCAGGGAAATAAAAGAACGAGGAGTAAAATCGTGTACATATCATAGTTTCTTTAGATGGTGCGGAGACGCATGGACTCCATCGCGGATGGGTGAGAAATACATTCCTAAAATTATTATCTGGGACGAAATCTGCACGGTGTCGCTAGAGGTATTAAAAATATTTCTTGATTGGCTGTTATTATAAAATACTGCTGTGATAATGTGAGGCGATCATGGTCAACCGCCACCTTTTGTTGGATCGTCTCCACATGAGTGGCTGAAAACATTTGTAAATTATTACGAAGAAATAACTAATGACCATAGAGCTATTGATAAATCATTAAAAGAGTTTAAAAAGTTAATAAGATTACAGCCAGATAAAATACAATGTGAAATAATGCGTAAAGTAATTCCAGAAACATATATGAATAATTTTTGGGCTTTATGGAGACCTGCTGATTTGATAGTTGCGAGTAGAAAAATAGTTCGCGATACGCTTCAACAACAATTATTTACGTTACAAAAAGAAAATTTTTAAAATCTACCTGTACCTTTGTGTTATCGCCCAGCAGATACTCGACGACAGAATATTGACGTTGAGATTCCTGGTGGTGGAATACAAAATCTTGTATTAAATGATATTGTTTTAGTCGTTGTTGATGTTGTTGAGAGCACGTTAAGTATTAATAAATCGCCGTGGACGTTAGGATACGCTATAACGATTCACTCGTCGCAGGGATTAACTATTACCGATACGAGTATTTGGATTGTCGATGATCGTATTGAATGGTCAAATTTAGTTTATCTAGCAGTATCTTGAGTCAGAAGAATATCTCAACTGCGCCGGGTTATCATGGATTGCGAAATAACTTAGGAAATTCCTGACAGCGCTGTCGATATCAATAAAAAATTAACGAACTATAAACAATGTGACAAAAAAAATAATCGCGACTTTGATATTGATGTTAAATTTATTATAAAACTAAAAGAACAACAGAATAATCATTGTGCAAGTTGTAACTGTAATATGCTGTGGCAGTACTTAAGTAATAATCCAAAACAATTTACCGTTGATAGAATTAATAGTAATCTTTTTCACACACGCGAAAATGTGATGCTGACCTGTCTTGAATGTAATCAAAGTTGAGGCGCTGGACGCTGTGCAGGTTTATAAAAGTGAACGCGGTGGTAATTGTGTATCTATAGGAATTATTTGTAATTGTTCGCGTACAAATCCACGCTGAGGAGCAGTTGAATCTAATCTGTAGATTGCGGGTCTACCTGTAGACCTTACCACGCTAGAAATTTTGTGTGTGGTCACACTCCAGATAGGATCAGTTGCTCTTTTTCTACCTCCTTCAAGTTCACCAGGTTCATATAAATATCTTACGGTAACATTACCTAGTACTGCTTGAGAGGACGATTTACGTTGTCCGTAGCCATCGCTAATGGGTATATATTTTTTTTTTGATCGCATTAGAAGGTTTCATAGAAGTTGCACAAGTCACTTCGTTGTTTAACGCAGCTATCACACTCGGTAACCTTGCAACCCATTCACGAGATCTCTCCGTGGATTTAAAGTCAGCGGATATTTCCCTCGCGTATTGGTATCCAAATAACCGCTCAGCAAGTGTTCGATTAAATCGTTCAACGATTGCCTGATCACGATGAATTTCCGTGTGTCCTCGTCTGATTTTAACGTTATGTCGCTTCATCAACGATGATACTGCACCAAGAAATTCTTTGCCAGGATAAACCTGTAGCAGTTGTGGCCATCGTAGACCACCTTGTGGTCCGGATCCTCGTTGATAAATACGTTCAAACGCAGATGCAACTTCAGTCGCTGTTTTGGTTGATAGTGGTTCTGCTTCTTTATATCTACTTGCAACGTCAACGACGGTTAACGCGTATCTGTATGTGTATTGACGTCTGCCAGTTTTAATGGTATCGTGTGGTAAAAACAAAATATCTGCTTGATGAACTTCATTAGGGGTACTAACATCAAAATGTGCATACTGAATTTTTTTAGGTGGTGGTAGATAGATTTGCCATATTGCCTGTCGTGCTAACCACGCTGCAGCAACATCACGTGAGACTTTTGCTGCTTCAGCAAGTTTACTAATCGCTGCTTTACCTCTCCAATATCCTCTTGGGTTATAATAAACAGATTCCATTATCATAATCAATTGATTAATTACCAGCCCCTAACATTATTTTACCTTTCATACCAGTTTTTATCAGAAAAGCAGCTAATCTTTCTCGAAATGATTTATCTTTTATATTATTTATGGCATGAATTAATTTTACATCTGCAATATGTCGTTGTTGTAAATCATTACTTTTATACGCGACATCGTGAACTTGACACGCTTGATCAGTCTTATTTATTGGATACTCTCCAGGTTTTGGTTGGTCTCGGTTATCGAGTCGGATATCGAGACGAGTTCCAGGACCACAATAATTATATCCGGGTAGATGTTTTTCACCAGGATACTTTGCCCATGGAGCTCCTGGTAATTTATTTAAAGAAGCAGCGATATCTCCACCTGTCTTTAATGAAATAAATTTGAATTTTTTTGTACCACATTTCACACACCTGCCTGTAAGTGCGCGCCTGTTATTTTTTGTTATTATTGTCGTTAATCCACTTATGGACGTATGCGCTCTACATCGAACGCAATATAAATTCATATTATTATTATATGGATATAATTGATTTCTCAGCGACACGAAAACAAGAGTCAGTTAAGCATCATCCAGCGCTACCAAATTCTATCAGAGCAATTATACTTGGCCCATCTGGGTCTGGTAAAACGCAATTATTACTTAATCTGATAATGCGATGGCTAAAGTGGGATAAACTATATTTAGTAGCACCATCTGTAGATGATCAACGATGTTACGAAGTACTTAAAGATTTTAATGAAAATGCAAAGTCGCTGATGTATCCTGATAATGATGCTATTGATTTTATCACCGATATTGATGAAGCTCCATCCATAGATGATCTTGATCGATGCATCAATAATCTCGTAGTATACGATGATGTGATGCTGGATAATCAAATCCAGCTCGGATATTTTCGCGGGGCCGTCACAAAAATACAGACATTTATTTATTTAACTCAAAAATACACACAAATTCCTAAAGTAATCAGAGATAATTGCAATATCTTAATTGTGTTTAATGGAGTAGATAATTATACTTTACAAATATTTATTATACCTGGTGTTCGGGGGACATGGACATGATTAAATTTAGAAACTTCTTTTCAAAAGCACAAGCTGTTCCGTTCGGATTTATAACAATAAATTTACATGACCCAAGATCTAGATATCGTATAGGCGTGGATAAAATCTTTGGTTAAAATTTACAGCAGCAGAGAGGGTGAACGACCAATACTGAGTGACCAACGCGTAAAATAAACAAATAAAAACGCGCGTCAGAGATAAAGTAACTAGGTTGTGGTTTTTTCGGTGACCTTATTTTTTCAGCCTTCGTAAGAACCCTTATTTTTAATAAATAAGGTCTCGAACAAAAATGGTCTGTTCACCCTCTCTGCTGCTACTTAGGCCACTGGAATGGTACCAACATAGAGGAAACTGAGTCGTTATAACTGTATGTGTACAATTTACATCAAATCTTTCTAGTGTTCTACGATACTTGTGATAGAGAGTTCCAATAGTGTCTCTAGAGGAAGGAGGCCGTACTGCTATTCATTGCTTAGGTGGCACACATATCCTTTAATCTATAGGATTGCTTTGTTTTAGTTTTTGTTGTTGTATTTTTTGTTGCTTTTTGTTGTTGATATTAAACTTATAATAAGGTTCTAAATCAGATAATTTTAAGGCATTTAAAATGTCTGAAGTTCTCTCTCCGTTTCTCTTTCGTTCTCATTATGTTGGTTGGTCAGTAACTATGACATTCTCTCTCTCTCTCTCTCTCTCTCTCTCTCTCTCTCTCTCTCTCTCTCTCTCTCTTTCTTTGATGATGGGTCATCCAGTATGTAAGTGCTACCTCAGTGGATCTCCATCTCTGTCTGACTCTGTCTCTCTGAACCATCGTCGCACGCTGCGAACAAAAGAACCTGAAAAACGAGGATAGCGGATTTTCGCTTGTGGCATTCGACGATGTCACTAGATGGTAACTAACTAACGAGGATAGCGGATTTTCGCTTGTGGCATTCGACGATGTCACTAGATGGTAAAACTAACAGATAAACCAACCAGAGAGAGAGAGAGAGAGAGAGAGAGATGGAAAAAAGAACACGTTTATGGTCGGTAAAACTGCTAAGTAAAATATATTAATGACTTTGATCAACTGCAAATAAACTGAAATGTATACATTAGCTCTTGTTGGTTGTTCCTCATTTCACTCAACATATTCCCAACTCGTTTCAATTTACTCGCAGGTGATTAACAGCCACTATTAAAGAGGATTGCCGTACAATGTTTGTAGTGTCCTACTTTTTTTGTTTAAACCAATGTTCATGTCTAAATGATACGTGTGTCTTTAATTATTTAAACAATATGAATGAAAATAGAAGCTCAAAATATGAATCAAGCAAACTATACATTTCTTACCGGACACACTGGTTAGGAATGTATAGAATTCACTGCCTTTATTAATACACAGTTTCCATCACACAATATTAGCACGGGTTGGAGCAGGAACCATTGATTCCTCAGCCGTTAAGCTTGGCCAGCACTAATAGACCCAGCAACATTACTGGAATCAGCTAAAATTTCACAAGTGATGCGTGTAATATATGAATCATAAACTTCAGCGAGTTTTAGTACAAAACATCACCGAATATGTTATGTATACAGGCACAAGAAAACACCTGATCAAAAGTTATAACTATTCTCAATTAAGGAAGACGCTATCGTATTACGTGATAATCGGGTTCAAACATGAATCTGTCTTCAATAAGAATAATCACAAGGAATTATAAAAAGCTAGTACACTTTCATCCGTTACGAGTCTATGCTCTTAAAATAAGTAACAGAAAAGAGTGAAGACAACAAGCTTTGTAAAATTTAACAAATAATTTATTTCCCTAGAATACAAAGTGAAAAAATTAATATAAAAGAACTTACGGTTTTACTAATCAAATCCAAACGTAATCCAAAAATTAAAAACTAGAAGTCCTAGTAATAAAAAGCCCTGAATGAAACTGGGTTCAAATTCCGATGAAATCCAAAATGGAAGACGATGACGTCTGTTGTGGTCAGCGAAGTGCTGAAGTGTCAACAGTCTCTTGTTGAATCACAGAAAATATTATTCCAGTCTTGAATTCAGTATAAATTCCAATAACTGTCTTCATCCAAGAATTTTGTAGGAGCACTTATGTATTTCCAGGGAAAAGAATCACTTGAATTCGATAATTTGAAGAAAATAAAACTTCAACCCAAACTGGTCACAACATAATAGCAACTTAACGTGTCAATTGTTTGGAGCCCGATTGATAAACTTCCATCAAAAACAACAGTTATACGCAAAGACGCAAAACAGATTCCCTGATGAGGGTCAAAAGTTTATTCTTCTGAGGAAAAAAATAGAAGTTTGTATGCTACTCGTCAAGTAATCCAGGTATGACCTTGACTTAATTTAAAGATTCTTACTTTGAGAAAGATAAAATAAATAAGAAAGGTTGTTTACCAAAACCGTCACTCATTCTGAAACGAGGTCAGAAACTAGATACAATGTTAGTTGTTTACGTCAATGAAATAAAAAATAAAAAAATCAGTCTAGTCAAACAGAACTGAACTCAATGTTACATTACAATAGCATGTAATGAAATTAAAAAAATTAAAACTAACAAACAAATAATTGAATTAAATATACATAACACTTTCCCATCAAAGAAAAAGAAAGATTTATATAATAAAACTTTATTTTTATCATAGGTAAAAATTATACTTGTGGTTTATAAATAACATAAGAAGAAATCTTATGAATGATACAAAGTATATATGAAATAATATATTTCTATACACATGAAAGTTTATCTGCTATTAAATTGTCTTTTCCCTTGATGTACCGGATGTCAATATTATATTCCTGTAACAACAAACTCCACCTTGATAATCTCTGATTTTTGTTTTTCATCTTGTCGATGAAAGTAAGGGGGTTGTGATCACTAAACACAATAATCGGAGAAGGAGCTGAACTAATGTAAACTTCAAAATGTTGTAATGCCAATATCAAAGCCAAACATTCCTTCTCGATTGTAGAATAATTCTTTGGTGCTTATTTGATTTCTTAGAAAAATAGCACACTGGATGATCAACACCATTTTTATCTTCTTGAATCAATACTGCTCCAACACCAACATCACTTGCATCAACAGACAATTTAAATGATTGACTGAAATTTGGAGCTGCAAGAACTGGTGCACTCTTAAGTATGGCGTTTAACTTATCAAAATCCTTCTGACATTTTTCAGTCCAGTGAAACTTGGTTATCTTGCTCAATAAATTTGTCAGGGGTTCAGCAATTATAGAAAAATTGAAACAAAATTTCCGATAGTATTCAGCCATACCCAAAAATCCCATCAGTTGCTTTTAACTGACAGGCACAGAGAATTCAGAGATAGCCTTGACCTTAGCATCTATAGGTTTAACTTGTTCATATCTCACAATATGTCCTAGAAATGTTACACAAGCACGGCAAAACTCACTTTTGGTTAAATTAATTGTTAAATTTGCATCAGTGAGTATATCAAAGAATTTCCGAATTGTTGCTAAATGTTCTTTTCAGGTGTCCTTGTAGATGATGATATCATCGATGTAAGCATCACAATTATCTAGACCAGAGGTAATCATGTTCATTAAACGTTGAAAAGTACTTGGCGAACTCTTCATCCCAAATGGCATCACTTTATATTGATAAAATCCATCTGGAGTCACGAATACCGAAATTTCCCTTGCCCTTTCCGTCAGTGGAATTTGCCAAAATCCTTTCAGAAGGTGAAATTACGTGACATACTTTGCATTTCTAATTTTTTCAATATAGTCATCGATTCTTGCTAATGGAAATAAATCTATTTTAGTCGCACTGTTCACCTTCCTATAATCAGTGCACATACGGAAGGATTTATCTGGTTTCGGAACAAGTATACACGGTGAACTCCATTCACTTTTACTTGGTTCTATGAAATCATTTTCCAGCAAATACTGTATTTCTTTTTTCAAGTATTCCTGCTTGAGAGGGTTCATCCTGTATGGGTATTATTTCACAGGTTTGGAATTTAAAATTTCAACGTCATGGTAAATTTTGTTTGTTCTCGTAGGAACATCTGGAAAAAAGTGCTCCTATTCAAATAATAACTGTTTAAGTTCATTCCTTTCTTGTTGTTGCAAATATAAAAGTTTCTGCTCCAGATTATTCATAATTTCTATATTCCAAAGATTAATTGCGCCAAAATCAACAGAGTTCAATTGCATTCCTTCACTTAAATCCTCACTGAGTGGGATAGGTACAACTAAATTAATTGCATGATTAACCTGGCTACCTCTCTCAAAATACTCCTTTAACACGTTTATATGGCAAAGTTGTTTTTGTTTTCGCCTCCCAGGAGTATTTATGATGTAATTTAAATGATTTACTTTCTTTTCAACTGTGTAGTGACCATAGTACCTGGCCTGAGGAGGATTTTGTAGAATGGGCAAGAGAGCCAGAACTCTATCACCAGGCTGAAAATTCCTTTCCTTTGCATTTGTATCATACCTTAATTTCATTTTTGAATGAGTAGAGTGCAGATTAGCTCTTGCAACCTCACAAGCCTTTGACAACTTATACTTAAAATTGGAAACATAATCAAGAAGATTTATTTCAGTATCTTCATTAGAAAGCAGTTTCTCTTTCAACAACTTCAATGGTCCACGCACAGAATGTCAAAAACTAGTTCAAAGGGACTGAATCCTAAAGATTCTTGAACTGATTCCCGAACAGCGAACAATAGTAAATGAATGCCTTCATCCTAAACTTTACCCGTATCAAAACAGTATGAACGAATCATATTTTTCAAAGCCTGATGAAATCTTTCTATAGCCCCTTTGCTCTCAGGGTGATAGGCAGAGGATTTGAAATGTTGGATGCCTAATTCGTACATAACTTGCTGGAAAATTTCAGACATAAAATTTGACTCTTGATCAGATTGGATAGATTTGGGAAGGCCAAATTAAGGTAAAAAAAAAAATTATCAATGCTTTTACTATTGTGTTTGTTTTAATATTCTTCAGAGGAATTGCCTCTGGGAATCTTGTTGACGCACACATTATGGTCAACAAATATTGGTTGCCTGACTTGGTCTTAGGTAAGGGACCAACACAATCTATCATTATTCTGCTAAATGGCTCGTCAAATGCAGGAATAGATTGCAGATGAGCCTTAGGTATCTTCTGATTGGGTTTTCCTACCATTTGACAAGTATGACAAGATCTGCAGTATTTACAAACATCACTTTTGATTTTTGGCCAATAAAAGTGCTTCAAGATCTTGTGATCAGTCTTATTAATCCCTAAATGACCAGCCAAAGGAATTTCATGGGCCAGACTAAGAATTTCCTGTCTGAACGATTTTGGAATTACAATTTGATAGTTCACTGACCATTCGTCAACAGCAGGTACCACGGGAGATCTCCATTTTCTCATAAGAATTCCATTTTTAATGAAATAACAGACAGGTACTTCAGTAGCTTCAGTTTCATTAATGGCTCTTTGAAACAAACACGTGATCTCAGGATCTTTCTCCTGTTCGACAACAAGTTATTGTCGTTTGTCATCCTAGATAGAATAAAGAGAATGAGTATTTAAAAGAGGATCACTGTGATCAATACCTTTTGATTGATCCAAATTAGAAGTAAAAGTGACCTCATCAAAAGCCTGACCATTACATGTGTCAGCTAAAGGAATACTTTCCTGATCAACATCATTCTCAAGAGCTTTCTTTGCCATAGCTCTAGTAACTGCACAATCTGGGTATAAATCAGGGAATTCGTTTTCAATAGGATCGACCTTTGATCTAAACAAGGCTTGTCTTGTCCAGCTAGGTCATTGCCTAGTAATAAATGAATGCCCTCAACGGATAAAGAAGACACTTTTCCGACTGTCACGGGTCCTCAGACTAAGTCTGATGACAAATTTACAGAATGGAGAGGAACATTAACAAAACCGCACTCTACTCCTGAATAAGAACACTCTCATTAGAAGAAGACTCTCAGAAAAAGGCAAAGTACCTTATAATAAAAGACTCTGAGAAGCTCCTGTGTCCCTTAAAATTTTAATAGGGATCGGATTGGCTTAATCACCCAAGAGTGATATAGAATCCTTTGATATGAATGGTTCATAATTCTCTATAATAAGGTTAGACTGGGATATTGTCATGCCAATATGAGCTACGGTTAATTCTCAAATTGGAGACTGTCAGGAAGTTCTGTGAAAAAGATGCGATTGCGTTGTATTTGAATTTGATTGTAGTATGTGTCACTTTGACGAGGTCAGCATATGCTGTAAGCTTTAGCTCTATCTGACGATTGCGACTCTGTTTTACTCACTAGGTCGACATATTAGATGTGCCACGTATAAAGTGTCGGTGGATCTAATCCAGTTACCTCTTGTTTTCCGTCTGCTTTTCTGACGTATGAGCTCATGGAATACTGGGGATTTTTTTTAGAGTCACACCTTATTGATACATTGTCAGGGGGCTGTATGTTTCAATACAGCAATTTTTCATTTATAGAGATATGTAATAGTTGAAGAGAGTCATCTTATGTTTCTTTCCTCTGCGTTTAATAAGTAGAACAGTTTGTTATGATAAATATTTCGAAATTTATCCGAAGAGTATTTAAGAAAATTTAAGATAGCAATAAAATAAAATTTATTGTAGTTTGTTTCATGCTGCTGTCCTTTTTATCTGATTTGACAAGTTTGGTTTAAGTAGCATGTATGTAGAATAAAGGATGAAAGAGTTCTAGCTTTTTTAATTCCTTGAGATTATTCTAGTTGAAGACAGTAGCTTGTATGTAGAATATAGTACAAGATGTGTCATGTATATTCAATTTAATTATTTGTTTGTTAGGTTCATTTTTTTATTATTTCATTACATGCTATTGTAATGTAACATTGAGTTCAGTTCTGTTTGACCTGACAGATTTTTTATTTTTTATTTCATTGACGTAAACAACTAACATTGTATCTAATGTCTGACCTCGTTTCAGAATGAGTGACGGTTTTGGTAAACAACTTTTTAAATTTTTTTAAATCTTTCTCAAAGTTAGAATCTTTAAGTTAAGTCAAGGTCATACCTGGATTACGTGACGAGTAGCATACAAACTTCTATTTTTTTCACAGAAGAATGAACTTTTGACCCTTATCAGGGAACCTGTTTTGCATCTTAGTTAGCGTATAAATGTTTTTGATAAAAGTTTATCAGTCGGGCTCCAAACAATTGACACGTTAAGTTGTTATTATGTTGTGACTAGTTTGGGTTGAATTTTTACTTTCTTCAAATTATCGAATTCAAGTGATTCTTTTCCCTGGGAATACATAAGTGCTCCTACAAAATTCTTGGATGAAGACTGTTATTGGAATTTATACTGAATTCAAGACTGGAATAATATTTTCTGTGATTCAGCAAGAGACTGTAGACACTTCAGCACTTCGCTGACCACAACAGACGTCATCGTCTTCCATTTTGGATTTCATCGGGATTCGAACCCAGTTTCATGCAGGATTTTTATTACTAGGACTTCTGTTTTTTAAATTTTGGATTATGTTTGGATTTGATTAGTAAAATCGTAAGTTCTTTTTTCTTATTTTTTGCATTTTGTATTGTGGGGAAATAAATTATTTGTTAAATTTTACAAAACTTGTTGGTCTCACTCTTTTCTGTTACTTATTTTCAGAGCATAGACTAGTAATAGAAAATTGGGCGCTCGTTCTTGGGATACTAATTTTGCTAAAACATTTCAGAAAACTTTGTTTTTTGAAATTTAAATACCCCTAGTTTCAGATTTTTTAAATTCCAAGTATTATTTCACATTTTAGAAATCTTTAGTGAAATCAACAGGCTTTTTTTTTTTTTTACAATATCATCCAAAGTAGAGAAGTTTTTTGGTTTTACCCAGGAGTGGTTGGCAATTTTGAAAATGGAAGTACAGCTAAAAAAGTTGGCATTGGAGATAAGACAGGTTCAGTTTCAAATATAAATGATACAAATGGAAAGAGAGAGGGAAGTGAGAGAAATGCAGTTTCAGAAAGAGAAAGATGAAAGACAAATGCGATTTGAGAAAGAAAAAGAAGATAGGCAAATGCAAATGCAAAGTGAAAAGGAAGAAAGGGAATTTCAAATTAGATTCAAAGAATTAGAGCTAGAAAATGGAAAACACTCCCCTACATTTGATGTTTTAAGAAATAACAAGTTAGTACCCCCTTTACAGGAAAAAGAAGTAGATCAATATTTTGATCATTTTGAGAAAATTGCTGAAATTTTAAAGTGGCCAAGGTAGTACTGGACTTTATTATTACAATATGTACTTACTGGCAAAACTCGTGATATTTACATTTCACTGTCACTACAACAAAGTGCTGACTATGATGTGGTTCAGGACTATATCTTGAAGGGTTATGAGTTAGTCCCTGAGGCTTATCAACAACGTTTTAGGAATTCTAGAAAATCAACTGACCAGACCTATGTCGAATTTGCATGGGGAAAAAGCACGACAATTTGATAGGTGGTGCTCTTCTAGAAATGTCGGGACATTTTCATAATAAATATATAATGATTGTCCCGATTCCACAAGGTTCATAGAACAGTTATTTCAGTAATCTGAATATTCCTCGTCAAACATACTAAACCATCCGTTGATGCTCCAGATGTGAAATCTTAGCATTGCAGTATGATCATCAACAGCGATTATATCATTACCACCGTAGTATCCTTGACAATCATTATGATAATTTCTCCAGCGAGGATCATCAGCGAAATCTGATTTTGGCCACACGGGATAATTTAATGTGTAATCCGATCTTAAGGGATTATTTTTATCATTCGCTGTTAATGTCACTCCAAATCCTTTATAAATTAATTTTATTTTTTCGATAATATTTGTTACTGTTATTTTTTACTTTTGATTCTTGTTTCAGGAAATATACTTGACCAATTTCTTAGTAATTCGTTATATATTCCTAACTGATCTTGATTCATAATCATATTCTTGATACGAATTCGTAATTCTGGTCCTGATACTGGGATTGTTGTTGTTGATAGTTCTTCAAGAACAACATCGGGTAAATTAAGTGTTTGTAATACGTTTCTAACCGGGGTTAGTTTCTCCCGTGGACTTATTTTATCCGACCGAAACATTTCAGCGTTGATAGCGTCACCGTGAGTAAATTTGTCAACGATGACTCGTTGAGCTCGTTTTAACCGTGTAGAATTATTATACAACTGTTCAACTTGATCCGGCGGCAGTTTACCAACATCACACTGGAACATGTGATTGAGGAATGATTTTTTTTGCTTCATATGGTTCTAACTTCTCATCCGGATTATACTTGTAATATTGAGGACCGTCTGCAGAATTAGATTTTGATTGTTTTATACGTTCTCCAACTGAGGTTTTCATAAATTCATCAACGACGGGATTATTTTTAATATCTTCGTTGGATGGTTTCTTGATGTTAATTTTTCGCTTCTATGTTTCATAATCGTCCGGCGGAGTTTCAATAATTTCATAGCCGGTATTCTTCATCATCGTTATCAATCTCGGTGTGAAATACATTTTGGAATTATTCTCATCAATGATCGCGCTGAGATAGGCGAATCCGTAACTGGTTTGTAATTCACCAGCGTTTGGACATCTATACAATTTTGTTTTATCATTGAGTAACCGTTCACGATCAATAATGACTTTCTCGATGTCCTCGCGGGTCACAGGTAGTTTACAATCGTGTTGTTTTTGGGTCGCCGAGTAATGAATTCCATTAACACATCTGAACCGATTAATTGCTTGTTTAGTTGCTTCTACTGATCCTAATTCTTTAGAAAACACAAACATCGTAGTGAACCGTTCATCAACGATACCAACCCCAGCTTCCAATGTGTGGTTGGTAATAACGACGTCAACGTCATCGAATGCAGTATTGATATTGCTAAAATCCAACTTCTTTTGGGCAGGATCAGTATCAGCATGATAGTGTCTAGAGCTGAATCCGAGATGCTGTAATAATTTCGCTAAGCTCTCCACGGAATGATCTGTTCGGTGTTTATTGTGAGTGAAAATTGCAACTTTGTCGCCGGTGGTTTTATTACGGTTCATTTGTTCTGTTAATTTTAAAATATTACTCCGATGAGATGTTTCTATGATGAATTTCTTTCCGTGATCGGGTTGATAATCGTTGATAATGAATTTCATAGTAGATCGTCCTAATTTATCTCGGAATAATATTAGATCATCATTGTTGGCATCCGCGTCAAGAACGATTAATCGTTTACACGCTGTTACTAACACGGCGAATTTGTCCCATCGTTCTTTGCTGTGTTTTACTGAAGCAAATTGCTGTCGTTGAATTCCGTGCCACTCATCAACCATCAGCACATCTGGAACTCCTTTTATTCTGGGCAAACTCTCCCACTGAACAACAAAACGTCGTTGGTCGCCCGGTTTAAACACGATATCGCCAGTAATATCATTGTACGATTCTATACCGTAATCTGATTTTACTTTTTCCGTAAAAGTCTTTCGGTAACTAATAACAGCCACGGATTGATGATCCTTCAACGAATTCCAAGCTGCTTCTGATTTTCCCGTGCCACATGCTGATCCATCAATGTAGTCTTCGTCGGGAATTATTTTACAACTTGGGCCACATTCATGGATTGGTAATGCAGTATACGAATAATCCGGATTTCTTTCTCTGAAATATCCTGGATAATGTGATCTACGTCTCATATTGATGAGATATTTTATATATTTTCGGTTAATGATTTTTTTTCCTGATTGATCAGTTGGAAGCTGGTCAACAATCGGTTGAAGAATAGCATTGTTAGATGTTCCTGCGACGATTTTCTCGATTTGTTCATCAACAGGATCACCGTCGATCGGAACAGTTATTTGTTTTCCAGTGGGTCTTGGACAACAAATCGAATAATGATTGTCGTTAATGTAAACGAGACAATTATCGCATTTATCTTCGATGAAATTATGAACATAATTATATCCGTGTCTACGTTCGCAAATGTTACAAACGTGACCTGGTCGTCGCGATATCGTAGCTCTGTTTTGAGATACATTGACAACACCGATTAGTTGATCTGGTTCTCCTGTTAATGCCGTTGATATTCGCTCAAGATTTTCCGTGGAAATGTTATCACAACCAATAATGATTTTGTTATTAACTTCATCATCGTCACATCGTACATATCTAGGCTGAATCGAAGTTGGACAGGTCAATAATTCAGATGCTGTAAAATGATCGGTGTGAGATATTAGTCGTTTACATAAAGTATTTTTACCTGGCTTATGTGATTTTGTTTCATTAAACTTAATACTGTACAAACCAGCTTGACTATCAATATTCCACTGGGGGGTTTTCTCGCTTATAGCTCTTTTCGTTAATTCCTGCTGCTGGTCAAAAGTTATCGGGGTTGATTTACATAATACGTGATAACCACTATTCGTTTCAAACACGAATACACGATCGCGTTGACAATCGCATAACAGCGAGAAGTAATCAACGATATCATTGACGTTGACTTTCTCCGTGGTTTCTCTGAATTCAGTTTCTCTGTGACGATATATTAATTTCTCACGAATGAATTTCGTATCAAGATCAAATATAGGATATCTATCTCGGAATTTAGGAATAATTTCAGTAACGGATGATTGTCCAATAAATTCATTAGCGAATCGATGAAAACAATCGTCCGACGGAAACATGTAGAATTTATCGAAATGCTGTATAATTATTCCTTGACATGATTTCTCGTATTTGTTACCGAGAACAACAAAATTTCTGATGGCGAGTTCTTTTGTTGGATGCCAAATAACATCCTTGAACAACGAATAATACTCGCATAAATGCCAATAATCAAATTTTGCAACATCAGTTAATTCATCTTGTGGAGTTGTTTCGAAAAGTTCATTAACGTAATCATGTGGGCCATCAAAGAGATCTTCATCGAGACGATCAAAATATTCATCTTCGCCTAACTGTGTTAGGTCGTCTACTTTAGTTACTGAGACAGGTTCAGCCGCAAATGATTCAGAACCAACATGTGGACAGTCGTTTAACAAGCAAAATAAATCACATTGATGTTCATTTAAAATATCGTTATTAGATATATCATTATCCTGGTCGATCAATGATGTATCATTGCTGCTGGTTATATTCTTTTTTTCGCTCATTATATAATGATATATCCCACAGGTTTTGCCATTTTGGTATTGTTTCAGCAGATCGTCGTCGTGTTGGGGACGATTCGACGTGGTAATCTCGGTGTGATCTTGACCGGGAGTGTTATTACTTCCCCAAATCCGGTACAATCTTGTAGTTCCAATGTCAGACCGGTCAAAGATTTCTCTGACAGTCATCTTGCCCCATAACGATTTAATTTCTGCAATTTCTTCATCGGTCAATTTCTTTCTGGTACTCATTATAAAACAAAAAAAAAAATAATAATTTCTTCGACCGACCAGTGATTGTTGTGGAATCGGGACATTTTCATAATAAATATATAATGATTGTCCCGGTCTACAACGGTCAACGAAGGGTTATTTTATCATTCTGAATAATTTCTTGTTGACCACGCGACATTCCTTCTACGGACCGCGTTATGCACAAATTATGCACAAATTCCAAAAGTGACCAGGGATAACTGTAATATTTGAGTTGTGTTTAACGGAGTTGATACACATGCGCTTCGAAATATTTATTTAGATTTGGTGTTCAGGGGACATGGACATGAATAAATTTAAAAAATGTTTTGCACACGTGCAATCTACCCCGTTTGGTTTCATCACGATAAACCTGCATGACCCAAGATCGAGGTATCGTATAGGTATTTATAGAATATTTGGTCCTTGATACTGAATAACTCTGTCACTCATAGAGTAATGAAGCAGTTATTTCCCTTGACAGTCAAGGATAAAACGGTGCATAGATAATTAATAGTTTCATATCTGTACAGTCATGTTCTTCTTTGACTTCGATTTCCCAGCCCTGTATCTCTGAAAAGTCTGAGAAATTTACCTATTTTATATAATCAAAACACAAAAATCTGTTGCCTAAAATCAGGACGAACCACGCTATAGACAATTAGTCATTACTGATTTTTTTTATTCAGACCGGATTGAACTGAATAATATCGATCCATGCATTCATTGCTAGATAGTTCTGTCCTGATGAAATCAAGGGTTGATAATATAATATTTAAACAAGACAGAAACGTCAGAAATATGTAAAATTGCAGATTTTATTCAGAATGAGATAAAATACTGATCACAGAATCTGCAGTGACAGAGTCAGGGCTAAAATAGCTATATATTTATTTTTGAAACGTGTATTTGTAAGTTGGAACAATGGTGCATTCGTAGCACGTCTTACTCTCGTACTCGAGGTCTTGAGTTCGGTTCCCCATGGCTGACACATGTCGGTGGTTTGTGGCCCTGGGATGCCACTTATTTTAATAATTATTATTTACTTAATAATTAAGGACGCAAGCAACCTCATGAGATTTCATGTAACCTCTCCAACGTCAAACAACGTGGCGAGTGCAGTTTTGCACTTTCCCCGGGGTTTGATTGGGGGGGGGGGTGTTGTTACATGAAATCGATATGACTAGACAGCTCTCTGAATTTCTAATATTTCGTTTCGCACATTAGGAATTCGCTGGGGGGGGGGTTCTATGCGCTTGCGTCCCTAAAATAAACAGTAGGATGATGTGAAGTCGTGACCTTGTGACTTCACTGAAGGGTACCCACATAGGGGCATTCAGAAAGAATGTCTGCCGGACCAAAAAGTCTCAATAAGGTGCCTGTGGACCATAAGACAGGTCTTAACCAATGAAAGAGTGCCCTGTGGGCTTAAGGCCTCAATAAGAGACTCTTAGGATCTTATTGGTAAAGGCTCTACCGGCAGAAGGGACCCAGTGGAATGGTAGACTGAACATCATAGCTGCTGTTTATTTTTGAATTTATAAAATCGACAGCAGCGGGGGGGGGGGACCACATGTATGTGATATGTTTTTAGTTCCATTTTTCAAAATGTTTCGTAGTCGTTTTGTTTCAAATATATATATTTTTTTAGCCCTTGTAGGAACCCTTATTTTTCAAAAATAAAGGTTATGCAAAGTGGTCTGTTCACCCTCCCCGTTAACGATCTTTTTAAATCGACAGCAGCAGGGAGGGTGCGACCACATGTGTGTAAACGATTCAACCTAATGTTTTGAAAAATAAACTTCAGTTTGACTTTATCGACCTTATTTGTTTTCATTTTTTTTTGTAGGAACCTTTATTTTCACGCGCCGCCTTGGTCTGTTCACCCTCCCTCTTGCTTGTATACTATTTCTATAATGAAAGTCCTTGACACCAAAACACGTACCTTCTTTTTACCCATAGTAGACAATAAAGATTCCTGAACGTAAACATACTTTAATATCTGAAATATACGAGATAACATTCTAAGATGATTCCATCGTCATCACACTCTTTATCTCTATTTTGTTCAACAAAACTACACGTATTTTGCATTGAGGACTTAATATTTTGGATCTTTGTTACCCATCAAAAAGTGAATATAAACCCGCCACAAAAAAGTGACATTACCTACAAATATAGACCACTGAATACAAAAGCAAATGATGGTTTGACGGTACAAACGTAAATAGTGCTATATCTTCTTCCTGCATTATAGTTAAACGAAAAGCCCGAATAACTATTACAAAATGAACAATAAAATTCCTTCAAATACATTAATATGTAAAATTGGTGTACAACTGAATGATATCGAACCCATTGGAATTTTGTTCTAAAAGTATGCTGATGTCTTAAAAGACCTACTCTTATGTTCAAGTCCAACAGGGATCATTCTTCAACGTGATTTGACTAATTACAGTGCTGCAATTTAATCTAAACTGACTGAACTTTGGTTGGGGAAGTTATAATCAATCAGACACATACGTTTAATCAAACATTGAAAGAAAGGTTCTAACTTGAACAACGATAATCGCCAATAACTCCATCTGATGAAGCTTGTGATAAGTCCATTGATTACTGCGGCATTGTTATCTCTTTATTGACTTCAGTGATGGAAATACATTTTCATTTCATTTACAACTTCAGACTCCATACTAGATGGTGTCATAAGGTGAAGTCATTAGGCACAAAGAAAATATGTTTACCTTTTCTTGAAGATATATTCTTGTTTAATTGAAATGACAGGAGGGGTCCAGAGTGGACGAGTTGTCTAAAGCTGCCACCATCCTAGATCAATCTAATCTCATCTCTGTCTGCGTGGGTTCGGGTCTTGAGCTTGGTTAATGTGAGTACATCAGAAATCTTGCCAGTAGTTTCTCGTGGATAGGTGGTTTATCTCGTGTTCTTCCTCCACCAGCTATACTGGCCACCATGTATAGCCTATCTTGTCTGAAAAATTACTTGAAAATCTAAAACAACAACAATGACAGAAAATAATTTAAAAGGGAAAATTAGTAACTCCATTTTTACTTCTACAGATTATGATCCATGTCAACTTCCAACTTGAAATTATACTAAATTCTAAAGGAAAAGATGGCATCAATGCTATGAAATCGAACCAGGTTCATCACATTGAAAATATTATATGGGTAACAGTCTACAAGTTTAGACTGAATTGAGTTTTAGACAAACAGAAAATTTACGTAAAAGAAAATTATAAAACAATGAAGAACATTAACCATATTCTTATTACATTATCTAACAGAAACGTAGTTTCCATGCACAATGATTCCCTAAAAATTTGATTGTAAGATAATATTTTCTTGAATAAGTGAACAATTTAAAAAATGTATTTCCATATTTTATTCACAATTTAAATGGTTCCGGTGAGAAGGTTTCTTTCGGACTAGTCATGTCATGGAATATATTTATGAACATGTGATGGACACGTAAATAACGTTGCCATAGAAAGAGGTGTAGTATGTTTTAGCAGAATACTGATCATCTCGATAACTATAGAAACTAACCGAATAGGTAGTTATTTGATTATGATGGTTCCAGGTTGAGAGAAAATTTTAAAATAGAATGAAAACAAAAATTATTGATAACGGTCTGAAAGTTGATAACTAGATATTATAATCTTTATTACAGTCCTGAGGCCAACAACTCAAACAAGTGTGCATTATCAAGACAAATGCAGAGGCAGTTACGTTTTCACAATTATATTTCATGTGTTGACATATAAGATTTGATAATTACATTAGATAATACCTGTAAATTATTAACTCTATGTAACTTTAACCAGGAGCTTGACTTACTGGTAGTGATGACACTGCAAAATGGTTACAGAAATTGAATAGTGTTTGTTGTACGAAACTGAGACATTTTATGAATTCTTAAGAAGAATATTCATCTAAAAAGGACTAAAATATGCAAAAGGTAATAATCAAGGCTGTATCGTGTACTCAGTCCCAAATAATCATCTATCTATAACTTATAAACAAGACAACAATCAGTTGTGCACCAAACTTCTATCCTCAATCATGGAAAAGGGTCAAGCACACAATACAAACAAAATATACATTACACCTCACCTCACAAAGAATGATACAGATTTATAAAATAGAGTTTTCTCTTTAACATATTAGTCAAATATACATATGATACTATAATAATTTAAATAACATAATAGTTGAAATTACATAGGACTATGTCTCACGAATGTCCCAAAATATAAAAATGAAGATTCCAATTGTCTTCACTATGTATTTGATTTCAAAGTTAAAGTTGTCAAAGTCATGTGAAATAGCAGTCTTCTCAGTCAAAAATGAAAATAAGGTATGATAGAACTACAAAGAAAAGGCCTGTGGCTGTAGTCCGTTTAGCAGTATCCTCAACATAACTTTGCATGGATGGCTTATAAGACTGATTGTACGGTGGTCTTGACACTGTTGTAAATTGCCTTTCTTGGGGAGGGTGATGATCAGTGATTGTGTCCACGGCGATGGCCATTCTCCTGTTAGCCAGATCTTGTTGCATATGTTTGTGAGGGCGCTAATCATTGCTTCTTCCCCTGCCTTGGACCAGTTCTGCTGGGATGTTGTCCACTCCTGCCAACTTCCTCTTTTTCAACTATCTCACTGCTGCTTCTACTTCATCCCGTAGGATAGGGTGGTTGTCGTTGTTAGGTGCTGGAGGGATGTTCAGTACCTCAGGATCTATTATGGGTTGGTGGTTGCAAAGTTCTGCGCAGTACTCTGTCCATCTTTTCAGAATGTCTTTTTCTTCTGTGAGGCAGTTTCCGGCTCTGTCCTGTAAGGAGGTAACTCGCCGTTGTTTTGTACTTCTTAGATCTTTGACCAGCTGGTACGCTTTCTTTTATTGTTCCTTTTCAAGTTTCCCTCAGTGTCTTTGGACTTTTCTTCTATCCAGTTCTCTTTTGCTTTTTTCATGCTTTTCTTGACTTCCCGGTTGACTGCCTTATATTGCTCTGCCCCTTCTGTATCATTCTTCTTCTTCTTCAGTTCCCTCCTCTTGTCACACAGGTTCAGGACCACAGCTGTGATCCAGGGCTTGACTGGGCGATGTCTACCAAGGATCTTGCTGGCTGTTTCAGTCGTTGCTGTATTAAAAGTGGTGACCAACGTGTCCATGTCTGTATCGTCAGTGTCGAGGATGGTGAGTGGTGCAAATTTCCAACCAATCTTTACTTGGAAGGCTTCTGCTACTTCTGGATCTTTCAGTTTCTCGAGATCGAACTTTATTCTTGTTTGGTTATCTTTCTTGACCTTCTTTAGATGTAGCCTGAAGGTCATCATCACCAGATCATGGTCACTTCCAATGTCCGCTCCGGGAAAGCTTCGAGTCTTGGCGATGTTTACACTTGACTGTATGCACCTCTTTACCATGATGTAGTCGATCTGACTGTGATGGTCTCCGCTAAATTACAAATGTAAATTATACATGAGGTAAAATCAAATTACATACGAAAACTCTTATGAATTATACAAAGTGTACATGAAATGATATTTCTATACAAGGGAAAGTGCATCTGCAATCAAATTGTATTTTCCTTTGATGTGCCTGATGTTAAGATTCTATTCTTGTAAAAACAAACTCCACCTTAATAATTTTTGATTTTTATTTTTCATCTTGGCGATGAAAGTAATGGCTTTGTGATCACTATACACAACAACTGGAGAAGGAGCTGAGCTAATGTAAACTTCAAAATGCTGTAATGCCAATATTAAAGCCAAACATTCCTCTCGATTGTTGAGCAATTTCTTCAGTGCTGATTTAATTTCTTAGAGAAATAGCACACTGGGTGATCAACACCATTTCTATCTTCTTGAATCAACACTGCTCCGACCCCAACATCACTTGCATCAACAGACAATTTAAAAAATTTACTGAAATTTGGAGCTGTGAGAACCGGCGCACTTTTGAGTGTGGCTTTTAATCTATCAAAAGCCTCCTGACATTTTTCAGTCCAAAGAAACTTGTTTTTCTTACTCAATAAGTTTGTCAGGGGTTCAGCAATATTAGAAAAATTGGAACAAAACTTTAGATAGTATCCGGCCATACCCAAAAATCGCATCAGTTGCTTTTTACTGACAGGCACAAGGAAATCAGATATAGGTTTAACTTGACCATGTCCCACAGTATGTCCTAGAAAAGTTACAAAAGCACGGCAGAACTCACTTTTAGATAAATTGATTGTCAAATTTGCATCAAAGAATTTCCGAATCGTGGCTAAATGATCTTTCCAGGCGTCGTTGTAAAGGATGACATCATCGATGTAAGCATCACAATTATCTAGACCAGAGGTAATCATATTCATCAAGCGTTCAAAGGTACTTGGGGAACCCTTCATCCCGAACGGCATTACTTTATATTGATCGAGTCCATCTGGAGTCACAAATGCCGAAATTTCTTTCGCTCTTTCCGTAAGTGGAATTTGCCAAAATCCTTTCAGAAGGTCAAATTTCGTAAGATACTTGGCATTTCCAATTTTATCAATACAGTCATCGATTCTTGGTAAAGGAAATGAATCTGTTTTTGAAACACTGTTCACCTTCCTATAATCAGTGTTCATACGGAAGGTTTTATCTGGTTTCGGAACAAGTATACATGGTGAACTCCAATCACTTTTACTGAGCTCTATGAAATCGTTCTCCAGCAAATACTGAATTTCCTTTTTCATGAATTCCTGTTTGAGAGGGTTCCTCCTGTATGGATGTTGTTTCACAGGTTTTGAATCTACAATTTCAACGTCATGAAAATTTTGCTTGTCCTCGTAGGAATATCTGGAAACAAGTGCTTATATTCGAATAATAACTATTTAAGTTCATTCCTTTCTTGTTGTTGCAAATGTGAAAGTTTCTGGTCCAGGTTTTTCATAATTTCCAAATTCCGAAGATTAGTTGCTACAAGATCAACAGTGTGCGATTGAGTTTCTTCACTTAAATCCTCAGTTGGTGGGACAGGTACAACTAAATTAATTGCATGATTTACTTGGCTATCTCTTTCAATATACTAGTACTCCATTAATTTATTTAGATCAGAGTACTATTATTATAAAGTAACTCATTCATTTTCTTCTTTACTTTCTAAGGGCCGTAAAAAGTACACATTGCAATAATTGAGTCCAATGCTCCCTTGGTCATTTCAAATTTTTGGCAACTTTTTCAAATTAAATAAAATACTTGTCTCCTTCTTTTTCTCTAAAAGGGGGCACTAACCTGATATTTCTTGTAATGTCAAAACTTGAATTTGTATGTGAAGTGAGATCATGCCTTTCACTTGCCAGTTCAAATTCTTTCATTCTAATTTGAAATTCCCTTTCATTCTTCTCTTTTTCAAATGGTAACTGTTTATCTTTCTCCCTCTCCTGTCTCTCTCTCTCCTGTTTCTCTAATTGTAATTCTTTATCTTTCTCCCTCTCCTGTCTCTCTCCCCTCTTTCTCAAATTGTAATTTCATTTGTTTATCATTCTCTCTTTCCTGTCTCTCTCTGTCCTCTTTCTCAGATTGCAATTGCAATTGCTTCTCTTCAAATTGCAACTGCAATTGTTTCCCTCTCTCCTTATTCTGAAGCTCGAGCTTCTTTAACTCCAATTCCATCTTGTATTTCATTTTTAATTCCATTACTTTTATGTCAGAGTCTGATACCGACTTACTGACCGAAGCCAAAACACTTTTATCAAGAACATTCTTCTCTACCAAATATTGAATCAAAATGTTTTTAATTTCTATTTTCGTCAAGGAAACTTTTGCCTCAGAAATATTGCATTTTCTGGCAAGTTCAAGCAACTCATCTTTTTTCAAACTATCCAAGTGCTCCTGAGTAGGACTAGAAAGAAAAGTCTCCACTTTTAATGACATTGTGAATGAAAGCCTATTGTTTTCACTAAAGATTTCAAACAAAATGTAAAATAGTACTTGGGATTTAAAAACTAAAAGAATTTAAATTTCAAAAAACAATTTTCACGAAATATTTTAGCCAAAATTCATATATCCCAAGAGGAGAACCCCAATTTTCTCTTGTTATGTGCAGGCTCATACAAAAATAACAAGAGAAAAGAATGAATCCAACAAGCTTTGTATATTTTAACAAAATAATTTATTTCCCTAGAAAACAATGTAAAAAATAGAAAATAGGACTTACGGTTTGTGAATATAATCCAAGATTTAATCCTAAGATTGAAATATATAAGTCCTATCACTAAACTGTTCTAATTGAATCCGGGTTCGAATCTTGATGAAATTCCAATATGGAGGCGATGACGTCAGATGATGTCTGTACTGATGGTAACAGATCCTCGTTGAATCACAGTTTATAATGTTTCCATTAAATTCCAGAATAAATTTCCACTGAATTTCTTTCTCCCAGAACTTTATTAAATATGAAGCACTTGTTAAGTTTTCTAGAGAATAAATTATTAAATTCCAAAAAATAGATGAACTTCAAAACAATCGGACATCAACAATTGAAACACCTTGTACCTTCAAGGTGTAAACATACGACTCTTACTCGATCTAGTAGAAAATGGCTGTTTGAAGCTTCGATTCAAAATAACTCGAATGATATTTTAAATTAAACGCCTAAACATACCGTAAAGTGGTATGACCTCGTGTCTCAAGGATCAGGGGAGTAGTCGTTTTGTAAGAAAATGACATGTCACAGCGCCATCTGCTGTCATAATGCAAACTTCCTTGATGCTAACTTGCAACATGCTTGATGCTACATAATAATCGTGATTTTAGAAGATACAATTTGTCATAAAGCATGGACTAGGAGAATATTTTGAAGTTACGGTGTTGCAAGGCAAAATCTGTAAAATGCAGAACAAAATCAACAGCTGGAACGATGTAATTTGCGATATAGCAGGTTTATAGATAGAATATTAAAAACTTATAATAACTGACATAGCATTTGCCATACGACAAACAACGGAATGAATTCAGCGTTTGGCAAAATGCAAGATACAATGACGCAGAAGGAAAGTAGATCTAAGCACTTGCAACTAGCCCTTTACAGTTTGCATCAATGAAGAATACAATATACATGGATGAAATTATGAATGTAGAACTTGCAAGCAGCCATTTACAATAATGCAGAAGAAAAGTAGCACTTGCAAACTGCCACATACAGTTTGCATCCATGAAGAATACAATATACATGGAGAGAATTATGAAAGTAGCACTTGTAAGCAGTCATTTACAATAATGCATCAAGGAAAAATAGAAAATACATGCATAGAATTATGGCGGTAAACCTCCTCCATATACAAAATTGTTCCTGCATGTATTGCAAGCAGGGTTATAACTGTTCTACCAGAATTATACATTGAAGAATGTATTCGAAACATATGTGACCTAATGTTTTACACCAAAAAGTAAAATATTTCTGGGCTGCATCTTTCAATTAACTTTTAAATATCATTTGATTCGGTTCCATGGCCTTTTACTGGTATGGCTATGATTGCTTTTATCAATTTTGAAGAACCTATATTAAATTGGATTAAACTTTTTTTTATATCGAAAAATCAAACTTTTTGTAATTATTAAATGTGATGTCTCTAATTGGGTTGAAATCGATAGAGGGTGTAGACAAATAGGATCTGTGCACCTCATTCACTCCCTCAGATATATTTTTATCCTGTTTGCAACAATTTAGTCATTATGAAACGAAAACAGAAATGTAAAAAAGAAAATTTTAGAGAAATAAACATAGGTAATATAATATATGTTCTTTCTCAATATGCTGCTGTATGGTCACTTGCTCTTAATAATTCAGAAAAAACTCTGAAGTCTGTTTTATATGGTTTATATCAGTGTTCAAAAAGTTTCTTTACTTAAGCATAAATTCTGAAAAACAAACGACGATGATTTAGTTAGACGTAGAACTGCTAGTAACTTGAAATATTGATCAGAATATGAAATTACATAGGGTTGTACTGAAATTGGTGTCTTTGGTGTGAAGTTTAAAACTAATCTGGACAAAAACTACAAATCTTAATTACCTTTTTAACAATAGATACATTAAGAAAGGTAACAATGATAACAAGTTTAACTATTTGCATAGTTAATCATCTCTTATTGGCATTAACAAATATATGTAGAGTGGTTCTTAGTGAACTCGAGATACTCGTTCACAGGTGTTCATGACATTGATCAAGGACCAAGTCAAGAGAGAGAGAGAGAGAGAGAGAGAGAGAGAGAGAGAGAGAGAGAGAGAGAGAATTTAAACGAGACGGTCCGATTTCATCTCAGCTCCAAAAGACTGTTGCTTCAATTTTAATGTGAAAAATATAAAAAAAACTGTAAATGGGAAGAATATGACAATATATGATGATTACACAAAGAGTTAAGTTAACAGAGTTACAGAGTTGCTCTTAACTATCTATTTAGTTTTATTTAAATCCCATCTTCTAACAGAATTTACACATTGGCAAGTAAACATATGCTTTAAAATGTAGACGAGTCAGAATATATGATGGATACTTTAGGCGTATATTTTGTGAATTAGTACTGTTACGTATATGTAATTAAATTGCTTGTGTGTTCGTTTTAAAATTCTTTTTTATTTTATTTTTGTTTCATTGCATTTTATTGCAGTGATAACTTTCATTGGATCTGAGTCGCTTTTAGGAAAATTGGCTTGACCCGATTAGATTATAAGTAACTTCAGCACTATTTTTAGATCATAGATTTTATAAACATCGAGTGAAGACGATTGGCTATTGCCAAGGTCATTTTCGGCTCACGTGTTAGCTGAATTGTAACAGCCTTTCTTTTTTATTTATTTCCAGTGTGAAAATTTGATTCTTAGATAGGGCTATTCTAGCTACGTGATAATTGTCATTTTTTAATTTTTATTGCGCTGTTCAAGTTAGAAATCACGTAGCCTGTCACGTGAACTACCATGTGATCTAATCGAAAATATTAAATATATTTAGCCCAATATATATATATATATATATATATATATATATATATATATATATATATATATATATATATATATATATATATATATAATGGCTTTTAAAGTATTGGCATAAAGCAAATTGATATACCAATACTATTGGTGTATCAAATTGTGATCCACCCATGGTGCAGTAATACGCATATATATACATTCTTGGAACTGTGCGCTTTCGGTTCTATTCCGATAGATCAATGATGAATTTCCACTCATTAGTCATTAATGACGTATGAAAATAACAATAAAAAGTAATAATCCCCATTTTCTAAATGAATTTAACATGGTACACAATTTAATGGCAATCCTTTCTTTTTCTATTTCTCTATCCCCTCATGCATAAGGGACATAATACGCAGAAATTTGGAGTGAGAGAGAAAAAGAGTTTGGGCTGGATGAAAACCTTGAAACTGGACTTGTAGCAAGTAACTTAGAAGAATATGGTTTGTTGTTAAAGTATGTGTATACTTCCCTTGCGATCTATCTACAGTGTTTATATAATCAGCGATACAAAGTTGCAATAGTCTCATTATATAAGAAAATAAATTCATAGAATATGAGATCTATTTTCTATATCTAAACATAAAGAACATTTTGAAACAATTATGAGATGCTTTTTTCCTCAGATTTCAAACTGGAAACTACATTTTGTATCATTTAAAATCATATGCATCCATAAGGCCTTGGAACAATGAATAAATTCTGTAATTTAAATGACTTAATCGCTCAGAAGACAGTTATAAGCAAGTTAGTTTCTTCACAGAATAATAAAAACCACTAGCCAATTTCTGACTACAGTTGTAAGATGTTTTAGCAGAAAGTAACAGCTACTTTATAAGCATGCAATACATTTAATCAAAGTTAAAGGCCCCATGTACTATTCATCAGATAAGACACAAGACTGGGTTTCAGAAATTAAAGCCACACAAGTACCAGTTCGTTACTTTGTGAAAAATAGGGTCATTGTGAGAAAATGGAGATGTATCTGCTGGTGATGAGTGGTCAGTGAACAATCAAATTGTTGTTCCAAAGTAGTATGGACAGGAAATTCGTAGTCTTGCCCATGAAACTCTTTAAGCTGGTCATTTAGGTGTCAGTAAGACTTGTCACAAGAATTTGAACCATTATTATTGGCTGAAAATTGAAAGTGATGTTTATAAATGCCGTAAATCTTGTCACACTTTTCAAGTGGTAGGAAGCCCCAATCAGAAGATACCTAAGGCACATCTGCAACCTATTTCTGCATTTTACCATTCGACGAACCATTGAGCAGAAAAATGGTAAACTGTCGGTTTCTGACCTGATATTCAGTAAAGCAACCAATACTTGTTCACCATAATGTGTGCATCCACAAGAATTCCATAGGCTATTTCTTTAAAGAATGTTAAGGCAAAAACTGTTCTAAAAGTTTTGGTTATGTTTTTGTAACATTTATTTGCCTCCACAAGTCCGTCCGGTCTGATTTTATGTTTGGATATTTCCGACAACTTATGCATGAATTAGACATCCAGCAGTTTAATATTTCTGCCTATCACCCAGAAAGTCAAAGGGATACGGAAAGATTTCATCAAATTTTGAAGAAGAGTACTCAGTCATATTACTTTGATAAAGGAAGGGATTGGGATGATGGTGTTCATTTTCTGTTATTTGTTGCTTACGTATTCAGTTTAAGAATCACTGGGTTTTAGATCTTATGAACTGGTTTTTGGACATACTGTCCATGGACCAGTTATTGAAATAGAAACTTCTTTCAAATGAAGATTCCAAGATTAATATCTTGGAATCTTAACTATCTTTCTTATTTCAAATTTAAGTTATTAACACTTGTAAAGTGGTAAGAACTAATTTTCAATTTACTCAATCTAAAATGAAATTCAGGTGTGACAAAATTACACAGGGAACTTTAAGCCTGGTGGTAAAGTTCTGGCTGTCTTGCCCATACCGCAATATCATCTTCAGGCTAAGTATTATGGTCCTTATACCAGGGTTCCTGCAGTCATGGAAATCCTGGAAAAGTTTGTAAATTACAGAAAAGCATTTAAAGGGTCTTGAAAATTTTGAAATTTTTGTAAGTCATTCAAAGTTTTGGAAAAGTCATGGAATTTATTTTTGATTATTTTGCATTATCCGGTTGCATTTATTTGCAGATGCAAAAGTTTTACCAACATATCTAACTTCTTCAATGGATTTTATTAGAGTAGGTTCCCCTAAAACTTTAGTCACACTACATCCAGGGATTTTACCGCCATTCAAATTCATTGTACTCATGGCATTCAAAAGAGAATGACCTATCTGATTGGATGAAGTATATCCAAAAGCCAGCTGTAAAATGTTTTTGTGTTAAATTTACATGTTAGGTAAGTATTAGAGGTCATAAATTTGCATAATAGGTACTCTTGAAATTGGTAAGGAGGTCTTATAAAATTTTGGAAAAGTCATGGAATTACATTTTTTTAAAGATTGCAGGAATCCTGTTATACTTTTCAAAAGAAAGTAGATGACTTAAATTATATCATTAAGACCCCAGGGAGGCAGAAACATAAACATCTGTGTGATATGTTAAAGGAGTATTTTGACAGAGATAGAACAATTAATGATTCAGTCAGTTTTAGTTATATTTATCCCACACAGTGAGGATGTAAACGATGGAATGCAGTCTGTCTGGTGACTTTAGTTTAACCAAAGTTTAGAATTCAGACATATTAAACAATCTGGACCCAAAACTTTCATATCTAGAATAATAGGAAAGGAGTGAACTAGAACTATTATTGCATGAATATGAACATGTGTTTCCTGATGTTCCAACACAAATAAAATCTATCAAGATGTATATTCTATCAGGCCATTGATGTTGTAGATTCTACATCTGTGAAAGCAACATCCTTATAGGATGAATCCTCTCAAGCAGGAATATTTGAAAAAGGAAATTCAGTTTTACTGGAGAATGATAACAAAGATCATAGAACCAAGTAAAAGTAATTGCAGGTTACCATGTATTGTGTGCCTAAACCAGATAATACATGTACTTTCCACATGTGTACTGACTAAAAAAAAGTCAACAGTGTCACCAAAATGGATTCATTTCCAAAGCCAAGAATGGATGATTGCATTAACAAATAAGAAATGACAAATATTTACCAAGAGTTTTACTTTTTTAAAGGAATCTGGCAAATTCCACTCAAAGCATGAGCAAAATAAATTTCACCATTGCAACTCCAGATGGGCTTGCTTTATCAGTATGAAGTGATGTCCTTTGGAACAAAAAATTTATCTTGCAACATTCCAGTGTCTAATGAATGTTAATATCTGTTCTAGATAATTAGGATGCATACATCGATGATGTCATTATCTACAACACCTGGGAAGATCACTTGGAAACCATTTGGAAATTTTTTTATTAACTCGGGTGGAGCTCGACAGTTTTGTATATTGCATAGGGTTAGAATTTGAAAGTAAAAGAATTTCCCTGGGTTTCCTCACTGGTTATACTGGCTATTTAAAAAAGAACATGTATATCTTAGGTATTGTTCAAAGAACCTTTAATTCCCTTTATTTTGGTGTATGATTGATGGGTGTAATATGGGTTATAGAGTATACAGCTTGGCCTTACTCCAGATGTGCACCATTCAAAAAAAGTGCTAGCTCCACTTGGTCATTTTCACTTCCTGAACTTCAGAGGTAAATTGTAAAAAAAAAGAGCTGATAACTTTTTTTACATTTTATATATTTAGTAATTCATTCATTGCACTTTCAGAAGCTGGTATTGTCTAGTCTGGCAAAATTCATTTTCCCTATTTTAATAGCTGCTAAGGATAGTGTACTTTAGACAAATTCAGGCTGACTTTTGGAGCACAAGGGAGCAGTCATTTTAGTTAGCAGTGTGCTAAGATCATTTACAATTTCCAAAAGTACAATATCCAAAGAAATGTCAGTCACATTGCATCAAAGTAGCATAGAAGTATGCCAACATTCTCTCCACTGTGCATGTTTTAGATGCAAACAACTTTACCTTACATACGTCACTCTCTCAAAAGTACATAATAACTGGTGAGCGCCCGCTCAGTAAAGCAAATCTAACAATTTATGTAGAAGTGAGTTTTGCCAGGTTTATTTCACATTTTTAGGGCATATTGTGGGACAAGGTTAAGTTAAATATATAGAAGTTATGGTCAAGGTAATCTTAGTTCCCAGTGCCTGTTAAAAGAAATGTATACGATTTTTGGGTATGAATGGTTATTGTCAGACGTTTTCTAAGTTTTTCTATAATTGACGAGCCTAGGACAAGTTTGTTAACAAATCTAAGTTTCATTGGTCTGGAATTTGTTTTGACAAATTAAAAGTCATGCATAAAGGTACACCAGTTCTTTCAGCATCAAATTTCAGTTATTTAAAATGTCTGTTGATGCAAGTGATGTAGGAGTTGGTGGAGTATTGATCCAAGAAAATAAAAATGGTGTAGATCATCCAGTACGGCTATTAAAAAAAGGTAAACAATCATCAGAGATATTGTTCCACAACTGAAAAGGAATGTTTATCTTTGACGTTGTCTTTTGCAACATTTTGAAGTATATATTAGTTTATCTCTTTCTCTGGTTGTTGTATTCAGTGATCACAATCCCCTCATTTTCATTAAACAAAAAATGAAAAGTAGAGATTGTTGAGGTTGAGATACTACTACAAGAATACAGCAATGACATTTGATGTGAGGGAAAAAGATAATAAGGATTGAAGATGCACTCTATGTGAATAGAAGTATTATATTGCTTTATTCTGTGTAATTCATATGACATTTAGTTTTAACTATTATAGTATCAGATGCATGTTTGAGTTTGATGTAAAATAAAGCATTATTGTGTACATTTTTCCTTTTCTTTACGAGGGAAGGTGTTATGTATTTTTGATTTTATTGCATTCTTCACCTTTGTCTATGAGTGAAGGTAGAGTTTCGACCTACCTGATTATTGTCATGTTTTCTATGATAACGTATATGTGAATTTAATACGTGGCTTTATTTATAAATTAGTGGAATTTTCCATTAAGAATCACTAGTTTTCCAGAAAATACTATTACATTATAAGCCAGGTGACAATATCAACATTAAGACTTTGGTAAATAAAATCAATCTTTGGGAATGAATGACCAGAGTTTACTGTTTGAAGAGTTACAATTTGAGAGGAATTATTTATTTAAATTATTCATTGGAATTACTAAGAGCTCATTGACTTTTTGGACTCTTTCATTAAGAACATTATATATTTTCTGACCTTGACCTTAACTTCTATAATTTTGGACACTGTAAAGGGACATTTAGGATTGCTTAGAATTCAATTATTCTTTTGAATTTTCACTTAATGTATTCTAAGGAAAAAAATGCTTGTTGAATTTTAACTAAACTGTTGGTTTCACTTTCTTTCAGATCTTTTAAGACCTCAGGTCATATTAGTTGTAATTTTCAAAGCTTGTATTCTCATTATTATTTCTGAAAGGACAATTTTATATCCAACTCAAACTGAGAACTATACCATTATTTTGTATGCTTCTTTGTTAATCTTAGAAATATGAGTGGACTTTATTTTTTTAACCTGTTCACAGCTGTATCATTGCCCAAGCCACAATTCAGAGGTTGTGGCCATTACCTCAGTGGCCTCAACCACTGTTCGTTTAAATGCTAATATGTACTTCAGCATCATTGAAGTGCACTACAATTTTGAATGTAAACCAAACTTTTTATGCTATATCTTAATGTGAGTAAATTTTCAGTGGGACTTTTTGCTTTTTGAAACTGCATCAATCTTCACAATGTCATTTCTACTTCAACCCATATTTTTGGATCAGAACTGTGAGAAAAATAACTCTTCATGATGCATCAGTCTTGGATAGTCCAATTCCACCCCCCCCCTCCAGGATTTTACTGAATTAGTACAATGCACTGCCTTCGCATGGAATATTTCTATCCTATATCGATGCATATCAAGAATTCTATTCATTCACAGAGTGCAGGGATGAGAATTTCCATTTTTCGGTGGATTTCTGCTTTTCTGTGGTTGCCAGGGTTATTTCTGAAAAATTAGAAAAATGACTGCACTATGGACCTGCAAGAGGGCCTAGATTGCCCCTTAGACCCCTGGCCATTAAAATTATTTTCCCTCTTTTCTGTTCTCATCCCTGAATGTGTCTGCTACAGTTGTTAAAAGGAGTGGAAACTGAACAGTAAATTATTAAGGTGCTGTTCAAAATGTTAAGTACTGGGATGTTAACTTTCATTAAGTCATTATTTGCATTAGTTTAAATTATGTCATTGCACTGCACAGCACAGGTACATACATTTCAAGTGAAAATGGGAAAGGGCAAAAGTTTGTTTTGTGTGAACAGCATTTGCATGAAAATTACTTTAAAACACAAGTCTACTTCTGTCCTGTTTTCTATTCATCGATTTTACTTGTTAGATATGTTATATGAAGCAAACTTTTGCATACTTATTTATGTCTTTAGGATGCAAAACCAAAGTTCTATCAACCGTTCCCATTCTAACACCGTATTTAATACATTACCCATGAAATACTTTTGGAATGGCAGCTGAGACACAGAGTAGGAGCCACAGTGGCTCAGTGGTTATCATGCCAACTCACAATTGAAAGGGTGTGGGTTCAAATCTTATCACTGGACTAGCCCAGGTCAGCTACCACAGTGTTTCCTTAGAAAAGGCACTTTACTCCAATTGCCTTGGCACTAGATAACCTACTGGCATTGCTGTCTCATAAAGCACCTGTTACGTATATGTAATTAAACTGCTTGTGTGTTAGTTTTAAAATTCTTTTTTATTTTTTACTTTTGTTTCATTACATTTTATTGTAATGATTATTGAAGGGATTCAAAGTTCTTTTTCAGTAGTTAGATGTTTTCTTTTAGCAAGTGTTGTTTGTTTAAGATGTAGAAGTGTTACATGAGAATTATTTTTAGTTAACCTAGTTCGTCTTAGGTTGGGAACTTCGTAAACAGGCAGTTAAGATGTAGAAGTGTTACATGAGAATTATTTTTAGTTAACCTAGTTCGTCTTAGGTTGGGAACTTCGTAAACAGGCAGTTAAAATGATTGGTCAGTATTAGGGCCATACTTTGATTGCGTGATCACCATGTGTAAACAACGCTTTTTTGTGATTGGTTCTTAAGTGGGGTTACACTGGCGTACGTGATAGTTTTCTTGTAGTAAGAGACCACATGACCCATCTCGCGAGACTTGAAATGATGTTTTGGGGGTTTAAATATGCATTCTTAATATTCTTCTGGCAGAGTCGTTTTAACATCTTGAAGGAACAAGGTGTTATTTTTATTTGTTGCCAGATTGTTTGTTTTTCATCTGATTTTTGGATTTAATAATTTATTCTCCTGGAAACTCAACAAGTTGACTTTTTTTATAAAAAATTGTGAAAGATATTCACGGAAATTTATTCTGGAATTATTCAGAAACAAAAACTGATTCAATTGAGAAATTGTTGATATTCATACATTGGACCACATCTGATGTCATTGCCTTCCATATTTGTGTGTCGTTGAGATTCGAACTTGGATTCTAATAGAACTATTTAGTGATAGGACTTGTGTTTTTCATTCTTTGGATCAAATTTTGGATTATATTCACAAACTGTAAGTCCTATTTACCAATTTTTACATTGTTTTCTAGGGAAATAAATTATTTTGTTAAAATATACAAAGCTTGTTGGCTTTCACTCTTTTCTTTGTTACTGAGTATGAGCCCTTGTCACGTAACACACCAAACAAGCACACAGTAAAGTACAATCAGTGCTGATGTAATTCCTGACAAATCTTACAATTCATTTCCATTTCCACAGTTCATTAAAAAGATATTTCAACACAATACACTAAAATTCGCATAAATACGATGCTAAGAAATGGATAGAGGAAATGATGAGAATGGGAACATTAAGCTGACTTTTTTAAAACATGGGTCAGTTTTTAAAATGGCAAAATCATCTGACAAAAACGTATGAAACACTGGCTTTTCCATAAGATGTCATTTTATGAACTGCTGTGGAATACTTTGGAAATGTTTTCTTTTCTTGGTATCATCATATTCGAGAACAGGTTGTCGATAAGCAATTTTCATCATATATAATGGAATGTGTGGAACAAGTAGGACCTATCTTATCATAAACTTTCTTTTTCTACTGTCATATACACTGTAACAGACTTCATATGGCGATGCACCTCAAAATGTTAAAGTGTCAACAATTACCAAAATGGAAAGTGACTGATGCAATCCTTATCAATCTTAATCTTTTACATGGTTTGCACCATAATACAATCAAAATATACTATACTAGCAAATAACTTGTTACCTGACAACTGGCCACTTGACATTCTTGGTTGACCATCTCTGGTTCATCCTTATAAGAACACAATGTCCTATCCTGTTTTTCAGTTGCAGAAACATTACTTTTTATTTTGGAACTGTCTAGACATTTATAAGACTTCAAATAAATATGAATATGTGTGTTTTTCTTTTCAAATTTACTTTTGTTAATTCCCTTTCTATAATGCACATCCACCAAATTCAGAAAGAGCTACATTAATAAGCCGATATCAATTGTATTTTCTTTCTTCTTTCAGTTTTTTAATTAAATGAATGTCAGATCTTCATAGTGACACACATCATTGACTTGTAATATATCAACCAAAAATGGCAGAGCACATATTATGATGTTTGTGGCACTGTAACAGGTGTGAGCTCCATTAAAATAGTAAAGCCTGTCAATAAAGACCATTTAGAGTAATATCAGAAAATAATCTGTGAGCAGATGATTTTTATAGATCAGTACAAATTATTTATGTGTAGGTTGGACGTAAATCTTTATGGATATACTGTTGCCAAAGCAGGTTTTAAAGACATATATCATCTATCAAACGGAATTGATGACTGCAGTGTATATGCATGGACATCTCTGCCTTTGTATCAAATATTCTTTCTTTTGGTGTGCTATTTAACACCAATAATATCACAAATTAACAATTTTTTCTCTCTCTTCTAATTTCAACATTTTGTAAATCGGACCTAATGATGGTGCGGTAGCAGTGTCTGAAATGAAGGAGTTGGTACATCAGAAACTTCGTTTCCTTGCACAGTGCATGGAAAATAATAGAACTCAAAATCTGACAACAGACTTAGAAGTAGCCATATCAATGATGGTGCAATTATCTCAATTTAGAGACAATGAAGAAAGGTTAATTGTGCAGAACAAGCATTTGAACTTGTCTGTCTTGATAGAAATATTAATGATGAAATCCCTAAACCTGAAGTCGAGTATGGTTTCTTGGGTCATCACAAACTCTAAAGTTCTTTATTCAAAATGGTTTCAAAGCAAAGGAGATGGCAGATATGTTGGGTGTTAGCAAATAAACTGTTGAATGAAGACTAAGCCAGTTACATTCAAAAGTCAGACAGACGTATAGTCCACTTTGTGATGAGAAACTTGATCAAGAAGTGAAAAAACTGACAACTGAGTTTCCTGTTGTTGGATACCGCACAATCTCTGCAATGTTGCTTTCCCGGAGACACCGTGTTCAAGAATACCGAATTAGACAGGCTATGCTGAATGTTGATCCACAGGAGTTCTTTTCAGAAGGTTATTCATTACAACCTGTCGAGTACAAAGAAGGACCTACGTCAGTGGCCCCCGGTTTTTGTGGCACATTGATGTAAATCATAAACTCGTGCGGTATGAAAAATCTATTTTATATTCATATAGCTAAAGATAGCTTAGAACTTAAATTCTCAATTTGGCACATAAAACATCTGCCCAAATTTTACCAAAGTTATTGCTCCACGCAACTGCATTCTAAAAAACACTTTTAATGAGAGAAAAAAGAATAATAATACTGAAGCAAGAGTGAAAAACAATTAGTGACAACAGTATGTATATTTCTGTCCAAACGTCTACAATGATTTTCTTCTTAATCATACACATGTTTAACATTTTATTGGATTACTTCTGTCCTCTTATCATGTTTATACTGTCGTTCAAATGATACATTAAAAGTGATTTAGTTTATGAAAATTAGATTCTGAATAGTTCTGGGGTGAAAACAATGTTACAAAGATACAAAAACTTAGAAATCTAATATTACACAATTATACAAATCTAATATTACACAAATATAAAAATCTGATATACATCTTGAAAAGGTATTAGACATGAATTACCTGATGCAGGTGGAACACTACCCTCAACATTGTTATATTGCTTCATAATTTAGATGGCGCTTTATCATCCATGGTGGTATAGATGGTTATTCAAGATTGCCTGTTTATCTAAAAGTAAGCATCAGCAACAATGCTCAAACTGTGCTTAATGCCTTTGTGGAAGCTGTCCAGAAGTATGGCCTTCCTAAGAGAGTGCGCTCAGACAAAGGTGGGGAAAAAATACATTCGTCGCAGAAAATGTGTTGCAACACATGGATCCCATAAGTCATCCATTCATTGCACGACGTAGTGTGCACAATCAGAGGTATAACATCTGTATGTAAATAAGTTCTAAGACAGATTATCTCTTCAAACTACTTCTGTTTCTAGTCTGGGCTGTAGATATATAGGTCTTTTAGGTCTATTTTCTTTCTATATACAAAATGGCAAAATAATAAACAGTAACCCTGACCTTTAAAACTGTACCCACATTGTATTATATGGGATGCATTCTAGTTGCATTATGCAAGCATACAAAGTTTCGTCCCTTAATCTTGAATAAATTTAATGTTTTAGAAACTAAAGGTGATGGACAATGGAGAACTTAACATTTTTAACCATGACTAAGCCATGACTCTGACCTTATAGGCAGAACATCCAGTGTGGTAAATGACACCCTCTAATGATTTTACAAAGGTATACCAAGTCTGACCCCATAATCTCAAACGGCTTATTGGCAGGGAAAGTATGATGAAGTAATAAAATTTTAAGCACTGACCTTGAAGATTGCACTACCGGTGAAGTACATGACATGGCTAGTGATCATGTTCACAGATCAAGTGATGTCAATCAATCTCGAAAATTAAAATTAAAAAGTGGAAGGGAAATTTTATGGAAAGACAGACATGTATATTATATCCTCTCTACAAGCTGTAAGAAAAAACTGGGGATATCATATACATTCAGGCCTAAAATCCATTAAAAAAATTCCTTGTAGCTAGAATGACTAGTTAATTAAAAAATTTACAGTCCAGTTGAATCTTCACTAGTCCTTCCAACTAAACAATATCAAACATCTAGATTAAATATCACAATCAGTCATAATTCAGAAATACAAACCTGATGTTGAGAAATACAAACATTACTTGAAAATATTCATGACAAGAATGTGTTTGCAAGAAAAACAATAACTGGTTCTCCAGTAATTGACTGTTTAAAAAGGTATAAACAAATAATTTTATGAGAAAAAGACAAAGACATCATTCATGCTGGTCATTACACATTGTAACACCTTAAATCAGGCAGGACATGTTGTATCTCTCATTCTAGCAGCATAGTCATTGTGTGGATTTTCACAACAAATATGAACATTTGATTATAATGTGTCTCCATGATGCTAATTCTTGAAAGATGGAATGGTTAATAATAATATGGTTTTTAATGACCAAGGTGCCATATTGGCTGTTTGACAAGTTCATAAGTCTGTTTTACAGTCTTCTAGTCAGAGTTTTCTCTGACCTTTGCTAGCCCATTTAAGATATTCTGACATTTATGTTGGGATGTGAGATCAGAACTTGCTGACTGTTGAAAAGCTGGTAATGGCTGAAACTGCATGGTGTCAGCTTACTACTTGGACTGGCAAACTTAAATGACCTTATACCAAGCTCTAATCACATCAAATTGATAGGTTGATTTAATTTATAAGAAACTTAGAGTATAACATTCATTATGCCTTTACGTGTTTGTGAATTGGATTTGTAATGTAGCCTTAAAAATTGGAATCATATAGCTATGATGTCTGTAGTGTGGCAGTTTATCATGACATTTAGCACTGGGGCATCATGCTCCACCCAGTCACATTATTCTGACACCAGGCCAACCAGTCCTAACACTAACCTCTTAACGCCGAGAGCAATTGAGGCAGCTGCCAGTACCATTCTTTTAAGTCTTTGGGATGACCTTGCCAGCGTTCAAACCTGCAATCTCTCACATCTGAGGCAGACACTCTAACCACTTGGCCCAACGAAGTGGTCCCCATTATGTCTTTAATTCAGTGACAGATTCATCAGGCGGAATGTAACTGTAAATGTAGTTCTTGTTAGTTTCACATGACTACCAAGGTTGCTGCAACAGTGACAGGTTTCTGGTGGTGGTTCTCAGAATAAATATGTTGAAAATTATATATCTTTTTTGGGGGGGTAAAAAGTTACGTGACTTTCATTTAATATTTTCCACATCTCTGATGTATCATTTGAAAGGGGGTTTTGTTGGTACCACAGGATAATTGCACCTCTCATGTCATGGATATGTAGGTTGCGAGATCTGCTTAGTGTGACTAGCAATGAGAACCAGGTCAGATTTCATCAATGCAATACTTCAGTCTTGTATTTTAACAAATTAAAGACCTAACAAATGTTATACTTTCAATTTATTAGAGATAACTCGTTTTTCTATTGATTTCATGTGGGTAGGGGTCATGTAAGGTTGTTAAAGTTTGCCAGGCCCAGTATTAAGTGACTGACCTAAAACCCCAGATATGTCAAAATATCCAAAGTGGAGTAGGAAAGGTCAAAGGAAACTTGGACTAACAGTCTTTGACATACAAATTTGCCATAGAAATCTAACAAAATACATCAAGATTTAAACAGCTTCAATTTTTAAATATTATCTGTACAATCCTCATTTATTCTGAACAAGGAGATTTATCTGATTAGCTCAGAGAGAACTTGGACATCATCCGATCATTATGATTTAAAAAAATTTGTGCATGATAGTGTAAATATTTGTTTCTTTTAGAATAGAGCGGATATGGAGGGAGCTGTGGAGTGGCTGCTCTGCAGCTTACTACCAGCTTTTCTTCCACATGGAAGATCTTGGATTCTTCCAAATAGAGAATGAATTACACTGATTCAGCACTTGCATCACAAACTAACAGTTATCATGTACATTAGGCTCCTCCATCTCCACTAAGAAACATGAATCAAAAATTGTAGTTGCTGTTGTTTATATTTTCCCTAATAGCAAAAAATTTAGACAGAATATTGTATGATTTTAAATTTGTAATGTATCAAGGAATTAAATCATTCTAAGCTAGATTTTAATTATACCAGTTAAAAACTTTCAGAGATAGAAGGTGGAGAGCGATTCATTGTGTATCGGACGCTGACTGTAATGTTCTGAGATTGACACAATCAGGATGCCTCTAGCTTTAACCCCATACAGAGTCAGGGGGTTTACAAACGCCCATTTATATCCCATGAAATCAAAATAGAACTCTGGCAGAAGTATATGTATTTCTATACTATGACATTCCAAACCCATATGAGGCTACAATTATGTATAAGAAAGACTTGACAAATTTCTCATAATCCTGATTTTCCACTGTACTATAGAAAGTAATGGATGGAGCACAGTTGTTAACAGTTGTAAGCTTCTTGAGTGTGTGATCAAATTCTATTATGCCAGATGCTATATTGACTGGCAAGGAAGTGCTACCAACAAGCGACTGCAACAGATGGCCCATGCTTATTTGAACATCTTCCTCTCTTCCATCATCTAAATTCAGCCAGGTTGATCTGATATTCCCACCTGCATAAATAAATTCTTCTTGGTACTGGCATTAACAAGTGACCACAGGCATAAATTCTATTTTATGTTCTTAGTAAACAACTTCCACCCACCATTATATATGTAAATGACAGTGGATAACTGTGTAAACAAGTGTATCAAATCAAAACCAAATTCTAAAATATGCACAATACACAAATATTTAATTTGTTGATATTTCCATATTTACATGCATGAATAAACTTTGTGTACTTCATACATACTATTTTGTTCACATGCGAGAAAGTGTCCCATGAGGGTGCTTAGACTTAAAATGATCTTCAGTATGTAAATTAGTACTAGCATTATGTTGCATAATATTTGAGTGTACAGAACCACGTGGTACTTTATGCAACTCTGTAACATAAGAGGAGGACCAAGGAGTGTATGTTGTCTGTGGATGATTATTGTTTCATACATTCATTACTTACATTCCACATTTCTCAGCAGCTGATGAAAGTTATACACTAAAATTTCTTCAATCCTTTTCCTTCTCATTCTTCGAGTACACAGGGACAAAGAAATCCATTACATCTCCTGCGGTTGGCAAAATACTGCATTTCAGATACACTGGAAATGTTTTCATGATATTCAGTACACCAAGCAGTTACAAGCCTGTAATGATAACATTTTTACAATTAATAGTCAGTTTTCACTTTGCAATTTCAGTGTCTTTATTAAAATTTCATCTGGACAAGATACTGTGGTACTCAGTAAAAAATAATGCTAGCATAACTGAAAGTCTCTATGTATGAGTATTATTATAGATACGATGGAATAATGGTTGGAAGGAATTACATATTTTCAATCACATAGCTATACGGTGTCAATTAACATTTTCAGGGCAGATTGATTATTGTAAACAAAACTTCTCTGTAACTAAAATGATGTAACCGAAGTGTCTAATGGCTGAAAATTTGTAATGTGGGAAATCTTCCTAATAACTCAACCTCTACCTCTGTACTCTCTATATGTATGATTCATTTTAAGTAAGCATTCTGCCATCTAATGAATTAGTGCTAACAACAATTTCATAGCTCAATGCATGCGGCCCCTCTAATCTAGACTACCATCCACCCATAAAAATTTTGTCTAAGAAAACCTTGAGCATATTAACAAAATGCTGCATTTTCATCAAAGTTCTTGAAAAACACTATTATAAAATATTATCTCGTTTTGGGCTCCATTTATAGGTCTCGCACCCTTGTAAAGATCATCTGCTTACTAAAGTACAGAAAGAGTGAACAATACTATTTCTATTCTCTGTATTATCTATAAATAGCACATAATTGTACTTCATAAATAATAAAAAAAACTGTTCCTCGCTCTTACCAACTGGTTATTGTAACAGATCCACTTTACAATGACATATATTAAGCAGGAAAGTTGATGCTTTTGTTTATTATTGATTGAAAAAAAAGACAGATGGATCTTCAAATCTGATTTGTTTTTAACTTCAATCTAGCACAATGTGGAGATCTTTGCAACATTCTAAATTCTATCTCAAAGTCATCAAAATACTCTTTCCTACATGTCTTATTAAAAAATACAATCAATACATCGATCAGAAGGCAAAACTAAAGACATACATAGTTATAAAATGCATGTGTGTATGCCATAATATATGTAATTTTTAATTCTTAGAATTTCATGAACAATATCAAAATCATACAGATAAACTGTGTAAAGCAGGACACGCTTGAAATTCATATAACCAAGTCTGCTGATCCATTCAGTAAGAGGGATATCGACAAAAGCAACTGGACACTTGTTGGCATCACATGGAAATAACTGATTTAAATGAAATTAAATTTAAAAAATGAGTTAACAGTCACACATAAATGTATGAAAACGCAGTAAACCATAAACTATTTTGGTACTAATAGTGGCTGAAATAATGACCTGGTGTCAGTCAAAAATGGCATCTATTTGCATACATTCGAGGTATAATTAATATGATTGACCTCAGAGTTGAGAATGCACTGTGTGACTGGTACATATGAAATTTCCTGGGTAAAGTTTTATTGCAAGATCTTTAAAGGCTAAAAAGTTGACAGATTGGGTATCAATATATGTCACTCATTTCAGCGACCTTAACAATAACACACAAAAATGCCTGTTACATCTGATACATATTCTTGTCATGTGCTATACTACAATTATGTTTTCAATGGTTCTTGAGTTTAAGCACAGTCAAGGATATATGTCATGCACTTGGTTTAATTGTCCCCTGCTATGACTGCACCATTTGAGTTTGATATCTGGCTATGGTATACATCTAGTAATGATTTATACTTGGTTCAAGTTTAATGGCAACACCTGCAAAATGAAGCAATTGGTCAGTAAAACAGTTTAACACTATAATAAGAGTCCCATTGGGTGAATGATGCTCTAATGGAAAAAAATGATTGCCAGGGAATGCAAGATACGACCATTTCTTCCTTTTAACTACTGAGTGTTGTGATAATCTCTGATACTCTTCAGTGGTAACAAGATTTTCCAATTAGCTGCTGTGGTGGATATTTTGGATGTCAGATTGGTGCCATTTTCATTTAAATCCATGCTGACATCATTATAAGTCTTTTGTGAAAACCACATGTCAATATGACCATCCATTCACATCAAGAGTTTCAAAACAGACATCACGGCATCTATACTGGATGAATGATTCTTACTATTTTGACTCAGAACCATCAAGGTATCATAAGTGTTTTTTTTTGAGAAAATCCCATGTTGATATTGCCATCCATTTGGGAGTAGTGGAGAAGACACTATTTTCAAGGGGTGGGTGGGTCTATTTACATCATTTTCATTTTGGACCAACTAGACACCAGAAGAACTTTCAAAAGAAAACCCTATGTCAAAATGACTTCTCATTTAAGAGTAGCAATAACAAGATTTCCGAGCTGGCCTTACTTGATACCAGATTGGTACCAGTTTCGTCTAAGATTAACTTGAAATCATAGGAAGTCTTGAAGTGAAAACCCTATGTTGATATGACCACTGATTCGGTGTGAGTAGCAATGATTTTCAAGCTGGTCTCTGTGCAGCCATGTTGGATATCAGATTGGCACTATTTTCACTTATGGGCAACTAGACATCATAAGAAGTGAAAACCCCTTGTAACTATTGACTTTTCGTCCAATAGCAGAGATATCATTTTTAACTGGGCATCAGATCAGGCACATTTTCATTCTGCACAAACCAGACATCATCATAAGTCTTTTAGTAAAAACTTCATGTTGACATGACCAACCTCTCAGGAGTAATGGTAACATAATTTTCAAGATAGCCAATGTGGCAGCCATACTGGATGTCCATGTGGCAACATTTTCATTTCGGACTAAGAAGACCATGGGATGGATATGCATGTTTAATTTCGCAGCAATTCTCTAAGTAGTGCTAATAAACTTGTGCTACCAAATGGAATGACGATGGACCTATGACCAATAAAGCGGATGGAATATGCCCTACTGATGTTAAAAGATATTCCACTTGACTCATCTATCTTGCACTGACTAGGCCATCATGTAAGAAGAGAATTATATATAACACAAATAATACTATCATACAGGTTAAAAAATTTTTAATTCATACTCTACGGAGATTCGAACCCAGGTTCGTGGGTAAATGGCACCCATCGCCTTGCCTGTACACACTAGCCCATATTCCATCACGACTAAGCACACATCACCAGAAAAATGATGCTACTTAATCAGTGTTATATGCACTTGTGTGTAGCAGACACACTTGCATGATGACCTTGTAATTAATTCTCATCTACCTACACAGTCATTTGGGATTCCCAAGAAAGAAATCAAGGTATATATATATATATATATATATATATATATATATATACATACACAAGCTGCATTCTTTCTGGTTATCACTAATCTCTGTGATGTCTCCATGGTGTTCTAACTCATAGACTTCAAATACCAGCTGACACAGAGGACATATGCCCGTTTCCTTCGATTGAGACTTGCATGGACTGCACTGAAATGGAATAAAAAGTATAGGAAATATATCATGGATTTATCTTTTCAGAGTTGTTGATGGTAAACCTAACATACAAATGTTACAGAGCATGAAAGGAACAATAGGAGTCAATATAAATATATTACAGCCTGCATAAACCTATTTCTGCCAACACAATTTTCCCTACTGTATGATGGTAGCTTTCTCATCAGATTTTTCATATCTTCTAAATTCTGGTAAACCACAGCTAGGTTGCCAGGTTGTGAAAGAATTTATAAATTGATTCCAAGAATATAATGAAATGACAGACACTGAAAATTGACTGTATTTACTGTGTCATGCTGTAAATGAATAATGAAAGAAAAGTTCAAATTGAAATGAGACAAAAATGAATCAATGCGAAAACAATGAAATCCCACTTAACTGAATACAAAAATATAAGACAACATTACCATCCTTATATTCAGGTTTATATATTTTGCCAATATTTCACACGTATAAAGTCTACTAAAAATCATTCAAGTGCAATATAAATATGTTCCAGAAAATACAGCCATGTAGCATTTCCAGTTAAATTTAGGATGAACTATTATAAAGTTTAACACTTTCAGTTCAGTTTGAATTAATAGTGTGTGAACCATATATTTATGGATGGTATTAATGTTATCTCTGTATGTGGATTCAATAAAATTATTGATCAGAACAATGATGTCTAGAGATGTTATATCTTGACCAGTCACTAATCCTGTGCTACAAAATGTCAGGGAGATAGCATGTGCTTTATAGTCCAGGAGAAACTGGCTTTGCATCACTGTAACATCACACTAGTGAAACAAGCATTACAAGATGCTTATTTGGCAGTGAAAGTCTGTCAACTGGCTCTGCATTACTGTAACATCACACCAGTGCAAGCAACAAACATTACAAGATGCTTATTTGGCAGTGAAAGTCTGTCAACTGGCTCTGCATCACTGTAACATCACACCAGTGAAACAAGCATTACAAAATGCTTATTTGGCAGTGAAAGTCTGTCAACTGGCTCTGCATTATTGTAACATCACACCAGTGAAACAAGCATTACAAGATGCTTATTTGGCAGGGAAGTCTGTCAACTGGCTCTGCATCACTAAAATCACACCAGTGAAACAAGCATTACAAGATGCTTATTTGCCAGTGAAAGTCTGTCATCAACAGCAGACATCAATGTAAATAGTATGGTTGCTGTTCAGTAGTTGCTGTCTCACGTCACAAAGCCGGATGAAGCTGATTACCATATGCATGAAATGGATATTCTAAATTAGAATAGAATGAAGATCACAAAGGCATTGTCTGGAAATGTTGCGGTATAAATAACACTGGACTGAATTTACCGAATAGGAAACTGATTGGAAAAAGGGGTGCACTACATTCTTATCATATGCTGATATTAAAGTGCTTTGAAATAACCATTTCATTCAGTAAGAAATAAAGTGCCACAAGATCAAGCTTACACTGCTAAAAATAAAATTTGATTTAGTATGAGATCCAAAAAATCCATATTAACATCCTAACCTTTAAAACATTTTTTAAAATTTTTTTTTTAAATTGATTTTTGTCTCATTAATACATGATGTGATTTAAAATGTCTTTAAAAACAAAGCTGAGTCAACTGCAGCTGATGTTAAAACTGAAGCTGGCTTTTGCATCAATTAATACATGTTATACATTTTTAGATGACTTGTATATCAGATTTACTCTTGTTATCTGTAATAATTGCATATCCCTGTAGGTATGTTTACATAACAAGTCTGAAGACATCTGCCTTGCAACAAGTTTCACATGAGAAATTAAATTTTCTGCTTTTCCTGTAACTTTCATAAACAGTATTCTATTCCCACAAACATACTATAATTGTTGTTCATGTATAATAATTAGTATTTTACTTTCATACTTAAAATAATTTGATCACAATGAGTTCTTTGAAAATTGAAAGCCCTTTTTATTGGAATACAAGATTCTGCCTGCAATTTGGTTTTAAAAATCTTTTCAATCTGTTTAACAGTTGTAACATTATTTTGGGCTGCAATAGAAAAAGGTAAAATCTTGAATTATTTATCATTTTCTGTATGATTAGTATTGGTTTCTTATAAATGACCTATAAAGAACTGAACAGCTACATTTTATAGGAGGATGATTTGTGATTAAAAGAACACTAAATAATATTGCATCACTGAGATATTAAAAGAGAGTGAAATGTATGGACATGTTAGAAAGCAAAACCTTAAATATCCAGACTATGACCTAGAAATAATGCACTGAAGATTATGTGATATGCAGACAAAATGTAACTATCCATATACATGGTTAGAAAAATTATATTTGATGGAAAAGTAAACATCATATTTGATTTTTTAAAACCTACCTCTCCCTTTTCCTGTATGGTTGCTATGGTGACATTTGTGGTGATAGTAATGTACATATATATATGCATCACTTTCAACCATTTTCATCCCAATCTGAATAAAAATAATAGTTATGAGAAGTAGTTATATCGATTTGGCTCATGAAGTTTGTATTGTTCTGAAACAACTCAGCAAGAAGGGTCCCGGGTGACCGAGTGATCTAAGCACTCGCCTTTCTCATTGCCATCTCACCTCTGTCAGCATGGGTTCGAGTCTCAAGTTCAACCAGTGTGAATATGTGAGAAAGCTTCCAGTAGCTTCCCATGGGTTAGTGGTTCCTCCTGGGTTTTACCCAGGTTCCTCCTCCACCAGTTATACTGGCTGCTTTGTATAGCCTTTTCTGTTCCAGAAAAATGTGGTAAACAAAAAACAACTTTGCAAGCATAGATGGGGCAGTTAGAAATGTGTCAGCATAGGTAACAAGGTTATGCAAAAACAACTCTACACTACCAGGAACTTGCTAGGATCAGCACAAAATACAGTTCTATGTGTTGCTTAGTGAGGGTCACAAATGTAGTTGTAAAAAACATTAAAAATGGAACTGAACCATTTAATTCAATGTAACATAATTTAAATATAAAACTCATAGATATAACATGATTACTTCTGGCTCGTTGCTGGTTTATCAGCATTATCAGTACTCTGGAATGGAAGCAACATACCAAATGTATGTACAACATCATGTGAGATTACCTATGATATTATGTTAATAACGTTTTCATGTTAATAAAATTGTTTAAAAAGCTTTCAAGAAGGCAGCTGCAGCTATTACATGTCACACTCCCAAGATGTATATGACAATTATATACTGCAAACACATTTTGTTTTGACAGACAACTGAAATTTGGTTCTGATGAATTTATTAATTTCAGTATTCAACATTTATAGCTTTCTATGTTACTACTGGATGCAACAAAGGTGAGAAATGTCAGTTTTAAATGACACATTATGACATGAAATTATAGAGAATAAAAGAGAATGAATGGCATCTATTTCATACAATCTTAAAGCTGAGTATTACATATAAAACTCCTTATGTAGTTTGGTGAGTGACCATGTACTTACACATGCATACTGGCAAATTGTAGTCTGTGAGCTCCTCTTGCTGGGCGATGGGCACTCCTCAAAGTCATCCTAAATTCATAAAAAAAAGACTCTTGCTTGACATTTCACAAGTTAACAAGAGTTAATGGTATGTAATACACCCTCGTTGTGTTGAGTAGTCCCCTATATATGTACTGAAAAGTAGGGTATAGTTGACTGACTGGAGATTACTGACTAACCGGTCTCAGTTACCCCAACCTCCTGTCAAAGTACAGAAACCATTATTTTTCTATTACATTTACCAAAACCATCACCTCTGACCTTCAGGTCACAAAATATACATGTTTCTTTATTAACCTAAGTGCAAACTGTCCGCAAAGTTTGGATCAGGAATATTTTGAGTTTGACCATAAAACTGATAGACTTGTTCCTTACCACAAGTGCAAGCCATTCACAAAATTTTGGTCTAGGTCCTGTGATGGGTGTATATGATGTTGTTGTTATAGGGTTTAATGCCATTTTTCAGCACAAGATGGGCTATACATGGCGGCCAGTATAAATGGTGGAGGAAAAACCCAGGAAAACTCCGGAAAGAACCACCAACCCATGATAAGCTACTGGCAAGCTTTCTCATGTACCAACATTGGCCGAGCCCAAGACTCGAACCCATGCAGACTTAGGTGAGATGGCAGTGATCGGAAAGAGTGAATGCTTTAGACCACTTGGCCACTCTGAGCCCCGGGTATATATGAAGTACTGTAGTTTGATTACTGAAAAGCAAAAGCACACTTACATGAGAACCTTTCCTGCAGAATGATACATGTTCTCTGAGCATTCAAACAACAATCATCGGCCCACATGATAAACATTCTTCTTTCTGTGCATCTACCTGCAAATAAAAAATAAAGTTTAAGAACAATTACCATAAATTCACTTTTATAGATATTAATTTGTGTGGTTTTCAAATAATGGACACTTTTATGAGTACTCAAATCTGCGAATGTGTCAAGGTGTTTTTGAAACAATCAAAACTTATTTTAACTGCATGAAAGAAGAGAATTCACGGTAAATGCACAAAATACACATGACAAACATACATGTACATATTTAACTAAACAATACTGATTTCATCACATGATTTTTAGATATTACTGTTAATGAACCCTTCCCCCCCATTTAAGAAATTAATAAATATGAGCTATTTCTAGTATTATTGTTTTCAGTGATTGATGATACATGATGAAATTTGTATTTACATTAACAGTGTCACAAAGTTGCAGTATAACACAACTACTTAAGTAAAAGATACACGTCTTTCAAAAACTTAGATACTAGTCATAATGATACATATCAGCTTAAGCATATCAGTGTATAAGTTTTGGTGTCCTGGGGTGATTAGTCATTCCCCTCATTCCCGTCAGTTGACCTTACAAGCTGTTTATTTAGGCAGTGAGATGTACAGATGCTCTTTACAAAGAAAATTATATCTATCCATCAATAAATAGAGGGCTGGGTGTGTGTGTGCTCCAATCTTTATTTTATGTGCTATTGATGTTATTTTGAAATATATTATTTTCGCCAGATAATATGTACAATAGTATCACTTCTGTGTGGTGTATCAAAATGGGTGACGTACTATACGATCTTTACGACCAGGGTTTGTCTGTTGAAAGCTTGTGAAGAAATGTACGATGGAATATATCATTCTGACGACTGTCGCTTCTGATCCATACTTTTCTAAAATGACTAATACTTCCAAAATAATGAGAGATATCACTATGAAAGAAGTATATTTATGAAAACGTGAAAGCCAATGCTTAAGTGCGTCAAAACTGGGGAGTTCATGATATGACAGTACAGTCCTGTAATGCAGGGTGGTCCAAGGTGTGTTACAGGTAAGACCCCCCCCCCATCCCTTGATTCATGGACGGATACTCAATTTTCTTTGTAACGAACCCCTGTGGTCCAACCTGTAGGCCCGCTGGAATCTTTTGTTTGGCCCGCGCTCATACAAAAATAAGTTCTATAATAGCATGTATGGCCCGCTAACTCTACATGTTTTGGTTCATGTGGCCAGCGGGGTTGTAGATAGACCTGGTCTAAGACCACCCTGCTGTTGTGATGGCGTTTTTGTTTTGTTAAGGTGCTACAAATCACTTAGATCTTTGAAAAAGCACATGGTTTTAGAGAACGATTACAAATTCGTCGCCAACTTGCACCTAAAAAAGACGGGACTGAAAGAATTACAACTTTTTTTTTTCTCCACACTTTGGTCTAGAAAGTTCTTCATAGGCTGCTAGCCACACAAAATTAGTGCCGTAAAGCAATCTAACTTCCCGTGAGGAGCATTCACTATTTTTATTCATGGCAAAACTTGGAAATTTAGAGCGCCATCTGTTGTCATAATGCCATGGTAATACTGGTATCCCATTATTACAACAGATGGCGACACGAGTTGGACAAGAAAGACGATACTGACAAAATTAGATTGTTGCAAGGTCAAATCTAAATGAAATCAGGAGTTGGAATGATGTAATTTGTAATATGGCAAGTTTATAAATAGAATATAAATTTGTAATAACTGACATAGCATTTGCATTTCGACAAATTACAGAATGGATTCAGCGTTTGGCAAAAAGCAAGATACAATGACGCAGAAGGAAGAATACAATATACATGGATGGAACTATGAATGTAGCACTTGCAAGCAGCCATTTACATTAATGCAGAAGAAAAGTAGCACTTGCAAACAGCCACGTACAGTTTGCAGTAGTAAGGGAAAAGGCCGATTCTAGCTCAAAGACCTCTCTCCACCCCTTCCCTCTCTCAGAACAAATACAAATTACCCCTCTCTCTACCTTAAAACTCCCACCCCAAACGATTTTTTTTTTATTTTTCTCAAAATCAAGAGGCCGATTCTAGCTCAGATATAATCCTATACTTTTTACACTAATATATTACATGTGTACCTAACAGATGTTGCATAAGGTAATGTAATCTGGAAATCAATCAATACTCTCTATAAGCCAAGCCTTTGATGTACGCAGTCTGAAAATCAATCACACATCAACCAAGCCAGGTAACATGTCTTAGTCATACTGCAACGTCACGCGGAGATGTGTCAGAACATTCCAGAAAACGCTCACGCAAAATGACTCATAATCATGGAATTTCTAGAATGACTCATAATCACATGGAATTTCTAGAAAAACGCCTACGCAGATCTATTAGTATATAAGGCAGGTAAAATTTCCTTCTGAGGCATTTTCAAGAGGACGTCTTCACCGAGCGGAATCAAGTAAATGGCATTTTTCATATATTATTTATACCTCATCACCAATTATCAATGTTTCTACTGTTGATATTAGAAATATTTCATCATCACGATAGTAGAGACTAAACTTTACTTTACCGCTCACACAGCGACGAGACTCAAATAAATCTTTTATTTGCGATTTGTTAAGAGGATATTTTTTTGTCGATAAAATATACTTTTGATCGATCAAGATCGATTGTAAGTTTAGTATATTTTTGTTGGCTGATCGGATTGTGAAGGTTTTTAAATTCCGCTAACAACTTCTGGCTCAATTGTTCAAGGTAATTGAAATACTCGCTGTCATCAGATCTGGTAAGAGAAAGTTTTAGCTTGTCTCAAACTGCGGTAAAACATATACCTGATGTTTCATTATTAATTTCAACTGTCAACTGTTTGCCGCCCATCATTAGATATTTGATCTTGCTATTATAACTATTTGTGACTGTCAAATTTTCAAACATTATTTCTAAAGTTTAGATAAAATTTCATACATTAGTCATCGAATATAATATCGAGTATAGATCTATCATCAAAACAATAACCAAGTGCAAATGTATCTACTCCATTTTCGCAATAACGTTTGTCATCAAAATTACTCAATCCGCGTTTGATAATGACATCTGTTTCAAGTTTATGATGATTCGTTCAAATAGCCATTGCTCTTATAAAACTAACACCGCCATCAAGCCATCAAATTTCATAAACTTTTTAACAAAATCGCGAGGCAGACCTTTTGCCTTTTTCGTTATTTTATTATTATCTAGCAATACCGCGTACATTTTACTGCGTAATCCAATAAAATATTTAATGGTGCTCGAGTTCATTTCATCTTTGAACTTACCAATAACCTTTTTATTTGTGTCGTCATGAAATTTACTGTCACGAGGGTAATAGGAAAGATCAAACAGATGTCGATTATCAAATATATCCTGATAGACGTCCTCACATTTGATTTCATACACGAGCGAGTCGGTATCAGTAAACAATAGTCTACTGGACGGCCACTGATTTTTAACAAAATTATAATGAAAATCGTACATGAGCCATTTCGATAAATCTAACACGGAAGCTCCAACGTAAATTGGCTTGTTTAGTTTCAGATTTGTTTTTCTTCTTTGTATCGCGACAAGATTTTCATTAAAAATTTTCATGCTAACAAAATCATCGTCTGACACAAGTTTGTTTCTGCGATTGATATCATTAACTAGCTCGATATTTACGCGTTTTCTAATATTTTCCATCGTCTTACCAAAAACGGAATTGTTCATGAGCTTAAAGAAGTTTTTTTCAAAATCGGTTTTTGCTGCAGCTCTTCTCGAAGTGTTTGAGTTAATATAACCTTTCATCCAAGGTGACTGATTAAATTTTAGTACACGATGAACTTTTCTCAAAACAAGACCAGCATCTACTGCTTGTTTTAAACTTTGTAATGTAAAACATAATTTCGCTTATTGAGTAAATTTGGTACTAGTTTTTTTACCATAGAATTTTGTCTTGATGATGCTAACGCTTGTTGTTCCTGAGATAACGTACTATAATCTATTACCATCGATTCCGCACAGAAAGGATAATCGTTGTGTAAATTGTGTAGCCAAGTTGGATAATCGAGATCAACCTCAACGAAGTATGAAACATCGTCGGGTATCTTTTTTTCTGTCTCCGATAGAAATTGATCAGCTGTAATCCAACGAAATCCACCAAAAGGCATTGGTTCTGCCATAGAATAACCGTGCAAATTATTACAATCTAGATAAATTATATACTTCGAAGGAAGCTTAGGATTATACTCTTTTAGGTATTTGTTGTTTGCTTCGGCGTATTTCTTTGTTATCACGCTAATACCGCCTCGGATACCTTTTTCGATAAAATTGAACATATCAACGTCAGTCAGTAATTCTAACCTTACTTTACTAAACTTTAACAATGCGTCCCACGACAGCCCGGGAGCAGAATAATACCAACAAGGATCTAGTCCATAATTGTTATAACTCACTTCTCGAAAACTTTCAAATACGTCCGCCAGCAATAACACGTCAGTTTTTAGATACAAATCATGATAATCGCCAAACGTCTTACAATCAAATTCTTTCCAGATATCTTGTGCATATTTGTATTCATCATCGGTTATATTTTCATTTTTAAGTTGCGAATAAAATTTGTCCTTGTCAGGTAGCGAGGTTTCATCAAATTTACTCCAATCGTCGAGATACTCGTACGGAAATGCTCCTTTTTTAGCTAGTAGATTAAATTTATCTCCAAAACAGTCTCGTAGGTTATCAAACTTACTACAACCTTTTACTAGCTCATCTAACGATGCTGCCATAAACTGTAAGCTGTCAATAAAACGCAACTTACCTAAAGTAACTGACATATACTTTTCAAAATTATTTGGAATGCATTTGATTACGTTATCGAGTTTTAAACGAGATTTTACGTCAGGATCACCAAAAGCTTCTACGATAATCTGGCTATCATATCCTCGAAAGTTGTGAAGAATAACTGGAATAAAATCTGGGGCATGAAATTTTAAATTGCACTGATCATGAGCCGCTCCAAGGTACTGTCCTGTTAGATGGCAATGGTCACGTACTTTCTTGTTATCATCAAAAGCTTTTTCACAAATATGACAAAATTCCGCTTGCTCGTGATCAGATTCTTCCTGAGATGTCAGTTTTATCATTGGAGTTACTCTTTTCAAACGATTAAATATATTATCAACTTCGCTGATCAACTGCTTGAGAAGCCAGACAGCTGGATTTTTACCGCGATATAGTTTGATTGGTTTGGATAAGTTCGAATCAGTACAGCAAACTATCTTGTACGCTACCCCACATGGAACATGATTTTGAGTTTTTCTTGTACTTGATTTGTCAGGATTATTTTCTGTGCCAAGTACAGGCTGAAGTAAGCATTCGAAATCAGCGTATATGACGAAAGGAATTTTTAGTTTGTGATTATTATTGACAAACTGTAACACACTATTTTCTTTGGACGGCATTGTTATTCGTTGTACGTCACTATAGTACTGCAAATGTTTTTGTAATGTTTCATTGTCTGTACAACCATGCAAGCAGCGATAACAGAAGAACTTTTTATTTTTATCTTTACTATACTGTCTGCCAACTAGTCCATTAAAGTTTTTAATCCAAACGTAATAATTTTTATAAAACAGCAAGTTTATTGTCGATTGTGAAGCTTTTTCTGAAATATATCTCGGATAGACGTTTTCTTTTTCATCTAGTCCGAAAACGTTGATCGAAACATTATTTTGCTTTTCAAACTTTGGTATTTGATTTTGTACAACTGGAAAGTCAATGTCTTTAAAATTTAATTTTGATACGTGACTAATGTACTTGTCAACACGACCAGCATCTTTTTCTGCTGGAAATAGCGCGGAAAGAATAGCCCATTGGAAACATCTGTTATCGACGTTCTTTACGTTTATACAGCATTTCTTATTTTTTATTTTTGGTGGCAGGTCAATATACGAACTACCGCGTAATACGTTATATTTTATTGTGTGAAATAAAAGTTCCCTGATCATTTCAAACTTCCAACCCGAACCCAATTCGGTAAATTCTTCTATCTTTTTCCAAATTTCTTGGTGTATTTCATTAGCTAGTGACAAAAGATCAGTCCCAATCAAAACACGTCTTGATTTTGCATTAATATAAGAGTCTGCAGTTTCCTTGTCAGTCGATTCCTCTGTCACAAGGATCTTTGAAAATATAATATGATATTGCACCAATAGTCTTATACTATTATGTTTTTCAAGTTCACGTTTGACAGTTGGTTCTAACAGGTGGTAAAGATTTGTTGCATTAAAATTTACCAGTACGATTTGTTTATCAAACCGATAACTGTTGTCAAATCCTGTGAAAGCAGTCGCTATTTTTTCAGGTTCTCCCATAAGGCTCTTCTTGGCTATATCACGTAATTTCAGCACTGCTATACTATAGTATTGATTGTTCGATCGATAACTAACCACACGCCAGCTGAACAAACAATTAGAGTTATAAAAATTACTATAATATAATGACACAAAATCTGACAAGCGTAAACGAGCAAGAATATTATTACGTTCACCCCAAGTATAAGCTATACGCTGGAAATGCATTAGGTTCGGTGATACTTGTCCAGTACAAACATCCGATGGGTGAAGCAACGCCAGCGGGTTATAAGATCAGTGTCAAAGGTGATAATACCGAGAGAATTGAAATGCTTAGAAAAGATTTTATTTATACTTTGTTCTGCGATGATATTCCAGAAGGACAGCGTGTATATCATGTTAACGGTGCGGTCACTGATGACAATATCGAAAACTTATCTTTACAAGATGAGTTTCAGCCACACCCGGTATTTGATTTATACGAGGCCAACGATCGCGGTATTATTAGAAACAGAAAAACTAAAAAAGTTGTTGGTGTTATAAGTAACATGGGATATCCTCAAGTAACTGTCAGAGGGACACTAACAGATTTTGTTAATTGTCTATCGCACAGGTTTGTTTACGAGGTGTTTAACGGACCTATACCCGATGGTTTGGTTATTAATCACATCAATGATGTGAAGACTGACAATCGACTGTGGAATTTGGAGCTAGCTACCCAGAAGGAAAATGTGAGAAAACGACGAGGTGGTGGTATTAATTTTAGATGTCCGGCAAAACCTGTTGTTTCACTTAATCTTAAAATAAATAAGAAAATCAAGTTTCCTTCGATTTCATCTGCTGCTCGGTACTATAAGATATATCCCAGGTCAGTAAAATTTGCTGCCGACGGAACAACAAGATCAGCTTTTTCAAGTAGATATAATGATTGGATCATCTTTACATACGATGATTGTACACATTACCTCATAATTAGATAAAAGTATATTATAATATGGATTTGATGAAATGACTTGCTGAAATATATGCGGAAGATACAACCGCAGGAGATTTCATCTCTAGAGATACAATCACCAATAACACAATCGCAGACAATATTACAAACTCTAACAATATGATAGACAAATCTGCTAGTTATAGCGAAGATGATATTTTGTACAACAACGAATCTGACGATGATGAAATAATTACTATCACTGACAGATCAAATTATAGAAGACCAACAACTGGAAGATATAATGTCAAGTATCACATTGCTAAAAAAATAATAAAATTTAATTTTACTGTTGCCGAACAACAAATATTTTGGCAGCTTATCAAACCTTTTTTAAACATCAAAATTCCAGGTCGACAGAAAAATATAAAATTCGATTTCATATTTGTCAAAAGTTTTAATTTGATGACGATCTCTGACGATCGCAGGCAATATCTAATATCGTTATGTAAACCAGTAAAATGTAAATCTATCAAACGTAAGTACGAGGAAATTTATAAAAACATTATTTCATAATTTGCTTGGTTGGGATCCAACTATTAAATTTATCGCTATACCCACGCCATTTGACTAAACTTTTATTGCCTTTTTTCCTAATCACTTTTTCGATAACGAAAACATCTTGTTCAGTTTTCTGTAGTTCTTGTTCATAAAAACTGCCTATGATCGGCTCCCCTGCCAGATATTTTAACGCGTATGTCACAGGCATTGTTAAAAGTACTTTGTCAACTACAAATACTTTTTCGCTCCAGTTTGGAGTAAATCCTTTTTCAAATGTTTTTTTTAGTCAGAGAGATTCTAACTTTATCACCCACTTTAAATTTATGCCTGCGGTACATGTTTTCGTTTGCTAATATCGGATTTTCAATAGCATCATTGGGTGACATTTTGATGGTTCGATGTTTCGTGTTATTGTACTTGTCAACGATTTGAGGAAGATCATCGATATACCTATTCGTGTTTTTAGCTGTCAAATGTTTATGTATCAGCTCGTTTAGCGTGCGATTAAATCTTTCAACGACAACACTTTTTCCCTCGTTTCCTGTAACATATTTTTTAATGTTATTTTGTTCTAGAAACTGCTCGAACTTTTTATTGAAAAACTCTGCTCCATGATCAGTCCAGATTTCATTTGGTTTTCTTTCGGCGGTTGTTATTATTTGTTTTAGCGCATCAGTGATCGACGTTCCTGTCTTATCCGAAACAGGTACACTAAACGCGTATTTGCTGAAAATATCTACAACGTTAAACAAGTACTTTTTGTTATCGTTAAACTGAGCAAGATTTGTTACATCAACTAAATCTCTCGCCCAGATATCATCAACGGCATTTGCGACAACTTTACGTCTCGTAAACTTTTTTTTTAGGTTTGTGTAGTTCAGCTGCTAGATCATCATACAATTCCTTTCCGAGTCCTAATTTATATTTTGCTCCAATAAAACCCTGTACCAGCCTTCTATCAAAACGTTCTCGCATATTTGTCGGTTCCATATCACGAAGTTCGTCTAACATTACTTTATCACAATCTGATTTTGAGTTTTCTACACGAACGTTATCAGGGCGTTCAATGTCACGATAACAAATGTCATGACGCATTGCTATTGCATCAACTTGATTGTAAGGTTCTTGTCCTGGCAGCGGATTATTGTTTTCATCTAGTTGTTTATCTAGCGGATTATAAGGTCCAGTATATTTATGGCCTGGCAATGTCCAGCCTCCTTTTGGTTTTGGCAATTTGCCAATTACTTTATGTATATCTATACTTGTTCCAATTATTTCTCTGTTGTTACAACGTTGGCAGTATGTGACAATTTTATTTTGCTCGAGACATAAATCTCTGTCAGAATCGCAGTTACATATCATTCTATATTTTCAATCGTCTACTAAAATAATCTTCCTGACAACGTCAGGAGGGTATCCAGCTCCCAACGACTTCTTTAAAAACATACTTTTTCTTTTTCCGCAGATTGCACAAATACTTTTCAGCATCGTCCTGTTGTTTTTTGTTTTTTCTGTTGTTTCATTGATATTTTCTGTTTTAGTTTTACATTTGAGACAGTATGCTGGCATTATATATGTATAAATTTAGATAAAATTTATTGCAAGCTTTAGATAGATTTACAAAAATTAACTGCAAGCTTTAGATAGATTTACAAAAATTAACTGCAAGCTTTACAAAAATTTATTGCAATCTCATCATTAGCGTGAGAAGGTTGCTTGTTAAACTGTAAAATAAACTTTAAAAAATTAAATTTCCTGACATTGTCAGGTGATTGAGACATTTGTTTAATAAACATTATACAATAATATCCGCAAGCAGAAGTTCCAACAGGTTGAAGTTGATTGGACGAATAATATATTATTTTATATTTTTGTTTTATGTATTTTTTTATTGCATCGCTCGGAGGAAGTCCAAACGAGTCAAAGTAATTGTTATTATAAACTGCTACCCAATGTGTACCAGAGCCGTTATTGAAATCTTGTATATTTATCTCACACGAACCACCTGATACAACACCTTCGGTGTCGAGTTCATCTTTAGAATAAACTCCGTGAAATCTGGGAACCGATCCTAACTTATCAAGTATATCAAAGTTACTTAGCGGGGAGGCCGTGTTCCCGGCAATGTTAGTCCTCGTCCTCCTATTTCTAGCAGATTAGGCAGTAGACTTCCCGCTAGTCCCGCTAAAAGTGGAGCTATTGGAAGAAATCCTCCTTGTTTCGTCTGCCGGCGTTTCGTTGTTTTCTTTTTTTTCGTTGCTGTTTTTCTTCGTTGTGGCATTATATTTATCAGTCACATAAAATTTATCTTTAGACTATTTTTTTATACCATGACCTTCAACTGCTTTTTTCGTTGCGCCAGATATTGCGCCAGACGCTGCTGCTAGTCCTAATGTACCTAACACCGGTAAAATTTTAGGTAATAACGTGCTAGCTAGTACAGATAGTGCTGGACCAAAGAAACCACCTTGTTTTGACATCGCTGTTATTTGTGCGGCTCTTAAATTTAAAACAAAAGGGTTTTTTTACGACCGTACCTGTTTACTTGATTTTTTGTCAGCATTAATTTTGTTAAAATACTCTTGGAAATGTCAGGGTTGATTTTTAATGATACCTGTCTCTGCTTTGCAACAGCAGCTGCTAATTTTTTAACTTGACCATCAGTCAAATATATTTCTTTTATAATATATTTTGTCATCTTATATAACAATTGCAGATTAAACTTGGACCGTCATTTTACCTCCGACAGAATCTATCGTAACAAATCTGTCGCTGATCACTAACGCGTACACGTACAACTGTGCCATAGGAACTGCTCCTAATGTCCAAGTAATTTTAATATCAGCTGTTGAGTCAACTGCTCGCTCGCTATGTTTACTAACATCAAAATAAAATATTGGATAAAGTGTACGAAATTCCTCTACTGATATCTGAGATCCATCTTCAACATCCTGATATTTTTGCATTGCGTCGAGCAGATACATGTAAGGTCGAGTAATATTTTTATTAGCGTCATCTGCAAAATTGCATTCTATCGCTCGTTCCGGATATTGCTTCGAATTTAGTCTAGCATATATTCGTCTAACATCAGCGTTATCAAATATCGCATTATTTTGTTGTTGGTTACCACGTCGCGCTTGCTGTTGAAATACGACAAACAATTGTCTCGGCAGTTGTTCGCTTGATGTTGTTGTAACTCGCCATGTGTAGTCGGTAGTATTTGGAACTGCTGTTTGATATATTTTATGTTGCTGAAAATAAATTCTATTTGTATGTTTATCGAGTATGCTGTTTAAATCTGACATTTTATCGATTGAAGGAGTTATTCGTGGCATCCAAAGCGCAAGTTTGTTTATGATAAATTGTACATCAGCTCCGCCTGATCTAAACAGGCAGTCGTTTTGTTCTGCTCGATCTAAAATAAGTGTATGTTTAACTCCACGAAATACTTTGCTGTAATCACGACAAAATCCAAATATTGTACTTAATGGCAGCATCATTGTAATTTGAAGTGATCCTTCTGCAAGTGCCTTTCTCTTAGCAAAACCTTCATTGTAACGTGGATTTCTTATGCCAATTGTGTTGTTGATTAAATCTAACATTACGACAGCTGTCGCAGCTGCAGCTGGTGGGGTTATACCCAAATTATTACAAGCAGCAGTAAGCGAGACTCTTACAACGTCTACATTAACGTCTGCAGCTGGTGTGGCTATACCTAGTGCGGCCGCATTAACAATAAGAAAAGTTCTTACAATTACAAGATCTGCAGCGGCATCAGCTCCGTGTAATAAAACACCTTTCAAGAAAAGTTCGGTTGATTCGGCTAAACCACGTCCAATATCTTTAAACCACATCATGTTCGTTGCGGTTGATCTTGAATAATCGTCAGAAACGAAATAATATTCAAAATTGTACTTGCAACTTGTAAGTGACTCGAAATATCCTCAACAGTTTGATTAGCTAGTTGATATCTAGCACTTTTGAATAAACACCAGCCATTATTTATAAGAGCTACTTCTGTTCCAGCTGCAATTGCAACAGGTGGATTGGCTACTGTCATAATCTGACCGCGAACTTATAACATTGCCTTATGGGGCAGTAGAAATACATCTCGAGTATTAAATGTTCTAATACCAGTTTTATTTAGTTCATTAGAATTTTCGGCGAGATACTCAACGTACTCAAATTCTGTTACAGTGTCATCGGTGTCATAAGTTTCTGCTAAATCTAGATAATTTTTAACAGACATTTTTTATTTATTAGATTATATAAAATTTTATTGCGGCGCTGTTACTTTAGATATTAATTTTTGTATAATCTGCTCGCCCTTTGGCGATAAAAGTTTTTTCGTTGTTGTTATCATAGCACGTTGAGTTTCTTTTGTTGGAGCGATTTCTGAAATAGCTTGTTTTATCTCAGATGTGGACGGTGCGCCTTTTATTTTATCAGCTATTTTTTGTCCCACCGCAGTCCAAGCGGCAGATGCGGCTCCAGTTGCAAAAGCTTTACCTGCGTCATGTGCAATTGGTGCAACTTTACGTGCGATTCCCGGAACATTTTCAATAACTTTAGTAAATATATTTCCAAAAAAAATCCTCCTACTATTTTTCTTCGATAAATTTTTTTTCTCTGCTTCATTATATCTGAGGTTGTATAATTTTTATTGTCAATCACGAAGTGATCGCGCGCAAGTGTAAATAATATGTAACAACCTCGTTGTTCAGATCTAGCTGTCGTCCAGATTGATCTGTCAACTGCATATTTATTGTTGTTATTTGATTGTCAACATTTAACGGATAATAAATAACTTGCCGTGGACTAATTTGCATGAGAGAACCTGGTGGAACATCTGGCGAGAAACTATATATTGTTTGTCCTTTACTGCCCTGGGCTGAGTAAGATCCAGAAGCAATAGAGCAATTTATTAATATCGTGTTTACGTCGGTTATATTTACCCGCAGTTTACCGTCATATGTGGTAACTGGATTTTTGTAATTAACATCTTCAGCATCAGCGCCATAATATGTACCTATATGTTCAAATCCGATTAACGACGCGATACTTCTTGGTGACCTAAGATCAACTACTATAGTACCTTTTAATGTCATTCTAGCGCGTAACGTGTTATAATTCGCTGCTAACTCGAAATTATCAGGATTTATCTTCTTTTTTTGCATAAGCTCCTTTATTGTTTTATTTAGATCAACGATATTATAAGCTCCTTGAGGAATTTTGATTTTTTTAAAATCACCTCCTATAGCACTTGGAATTGACAAAGCAAATGAAATTTCGTCGTTGACACCAGTTTTTACGTTAGCCATAGCATTCCAACAAGTACAAGAAATTAATCCAATTTCATACTGTTTTTCAGTATCAAGTTGTATTGGCGGAATATAATTTACTGAAAAATTTGCGCTATCTTTTGCGGCTGTACTAGAGTCTAGCAATAATGTTGTTGACATTTTTTATATTAAATCATTTTATAAAATTAAATCGCCGCGATTTATATTAAATCGCTATGTAAAGTTTCATACTCGTCAGATGTTAATAAATTTTCCGATCTTAGATGATCAAGTATATCAATAATTTCATTATCAATTTCAACACTAACATTCCCAGCTTCTTTTGATGAAATTAATAGCATTAATCTGCCTATCATTTCGGCGGTTGATGTAAATATTTTTACACCTTCTCCAATCTTTCTCATGCGAAGATTCTCATTATATTCAAACGCGTCGTAAAAATTCATATCTTTATATTCTCCAGATCTAAATTTCTCCGCTAAGAGTTTTAAATTATAGGCAATAATACCATCTCTATGACGTTTAAAAAGTTTTTCAAGATCTTCTGTTTTAGCTTTTTCAATCCTGTAATAATCTTCTGATCCAGTTCCATAAATATCATTTATTTTTTCAATAAGATCATCATATTTGTCTTGTGACAATTTAGTAATATTATTAATATCTTTAATATTATATTTTTTTTTATAAAAGATTCGTAATCGGATTTTGTTATTTTATCTTCTGCTATTTTTCTATTTTTTTCAATTTGCTTCCTTCTTTCAGCTTCCTCTGGAGATGTAACTATTGGTTCTTCAATTTTCTCTGGAAATACAACTATTGGTTCTTTAATCTTTGCCGGTACTCTTTCTAAATCTATTTCTTTTGCTATGGTACTCAAAACATTACTGTGAGGAACGTACTTTTTCCATTAATTATTTGATTAATAGCTTTGATATAAAGATCAGCGATAATACCTTCTCGGTATTTTCTAATAGCTTCGTAATATTGTTTATTTTCCGGCACCACTAAATCAATCTGTTTCTTATTATCCTCTGATATTTGCGTTAACTGTGCAATTTTTTCGTCAGCATTATATTCTTTTCTTAAAATATCATATATTCTTGAATCTTTAAATTTATATCTTACGCTAAACATTTTATACTCATCATCTTCTATTTTGTTATTTATATTTTTTAAGGCTATTTCAAATTGTTATAATGATCTTGGATAAGATTCTTCAATTTTTTTCTTCATATCTCCTAACATAATTCCAATCGGATCAACTAATACTCTTTCTGATAATCTTTGTTCAAGTAAAAGTGGATTATTTACTAGCAGTCTTAGTTCAGCTTGTCTAGCAGCAGGATCAGCAATATCTTTTACAAGTTCTCTAGCTAACTTTACCTTTTCTTCATCAGATCTTTTAATAATTTTTGCAGCAGCTGCTTCTTGTTGTTCTTTAACTAATCCAACCAAACCTTTTTCTTGAAGTTGTTTAACTTCTTCGTCTGACAGCGTCCTAGTTTCAGGTTGTTTTCCAAGATGTGCTTCAGTAATTGGTTTGAGAATCGTAGCTGTTGTTTCTGCAGCTGTTATTTGTCCACGTCGTGCTTGCTGTACTTTTTGCTTAAATTCTGCTTGAGATTGAGCAAGTTTTTTTAGATCTTCTATATGTTTTCTGTATTTTGCTCGTTTATCCATAATTATTATATATAAATGTTATAAAATTTTAAGAAGTGGGAAACACATTACTGCAAGTAAATGTCAATACAACAGCGAAACATTTTAGTCGGATCATTTGTAAGTTTATCAAATAAGAAAAAGTTATATTTATCCTTTGTAGCTTTATGATATAATTCGATAAATTTATCTTTTGTTACATCACCACATTGCTCGTTCGCGATATTTCTAATGTCAACATTATCCAGTCCTGGAAATAACATAAAACAACCAGTATTTCGCCGAATAAATCTGTCAACATTATAAAAACCTTGAGCTAAATAAATAGAATTACATTTCTTATTACGTGACAGTGAAAAATACGATCTTATTTTATTCATCTCGGTATTATTTAGCGGAATATCATCAAAAACTACTATCTTATGTTCATCCGAGTCAAGTTGATTAACTGGAACAAGATCTTCTGGTTGTCTGATTATAAAAAAATCTTCACCAGCCTCAAGATCATCACGAAGTTTGTCATTATATTTGCTTAGTAGCTCGTACTTATCTTGCTGTGGATTAATTGTATAAATATAAACTCGATCGTAGTTAAAATTATCGCCGAGAAGCAAGTTCATAAGCAGATTTGTTTTTCCAGATCCAGTTCGCCCAACAATAAGATAATGGCAATCTAGAAGTTCATTGTTATGTTTATGTTTCACCAACCGCTCTGTATCAAAGTTTAATATCAACGATTTTGCCATAATTTTATATAATATAATTTATATAATATGAGCTATTATACGAAATTTGGAACATTAACAGGAGATTCATTGACTGAAGGTTATCAAGGTGACTTATCCAAATATGCAACTCTTGATCAGCTTAAAAATGAGATTAATAATTTGTTAAACATTATAAGCGTAGATCAAAACGAAGTTGTTGTTTTTCAGGACAAAGAAGGACGATTAAAGACAAATAATGTACAACTGTTAGATATACTTACACGAGTTCCTACCGCAGTTGTTAATAATATCGTTACTTTTACTGACCAAGGTAATATACAAGATTCCGGTACGTCAGTTAACGATTATGTTAAAAAAGCTGGTGATTCGTTCACGAGTAACATTATTATGAATCAAAATAAAATTACAGGCCTTGGAAATCCAACCGCATATGATGACGCCGCAACAAGAAAATACGTTGATGATCAAGAATCTAAGTACGTATTAGTCAACGGTGGTATAATGCGTGCATTTCTCAATATGAATGATCATGGTATTAATAATCTTAGAACACCAGAATCTGATTTTGACGCTGCAACGAAGAAATACGTCGATGATAAGGAAATTTCAGTAACAGCTTCGTTAGCTACAATTAATAATGAAATGATTACAAATAGTGCTACTTTTACTAGACACGTACAAACGTTTTTAAATTTTCGTAGAAATGTGAATAAAATCATTAACGAATTTTTTGATGATCCACCAATCGTTGATATTAAACTCTCCGACGTTAACACAAAACTAAACGATATTGTCAGTGGTATTCCTAATATCGTTGAAAAAACGAATCTGATTAAAATTCCACATGGGCAAATTAAAAATATTGTGTACACAGTAGCATCAGGATCATCAACATGGACACCGGAAAATAACACTATCAAACATACCGCAGAAGTCACTGGTGTTTACAGGCTGTCCGTGTTTAGTGGTGCAAAATTTACTATATTTACCACATATCTGTGGCGTCATTCGAGCGATGCTTTCTCTGGAGTTGTATCTATAGTGTTAAATAAAGATACCGAAGAAACATTTATGCTGGTAGCGTCTGATAAAAAATTAACCGCGGCGTCTTACTGGTGGTGTCTAGAATTTGTTGCTGAAACACCACAATTAACATAATCAAACCACTATTATATAATGAAAAAAAGTATAGTTGATTTCAATCACATTTCAAAAGAAATTCCAAAACAAGATGTGGACGCTCTAATACAATATTACAAATTTTATCACAAAAAACTTTGGTGCGTGAAAAAATGTTATAAATACTACAACAAAATACTTCGGATAATATCATATTTACCGCTGTTATTGACCAGCTCTGGTATAATTTCAAGTGGAGCATCATTAAATCCGTTTTTGTTAATAATATCAGGCATTGGTGTTTCTCTTACAACAGCGTGTAAAAAAATTGAACCTCGACTTATAATTAAAACAAATGCCTGCAAAACAGCTGATATAACTTACAAAAAATTACTTGATCAGATACGATCTTACTTGCGAGGTGTAAAATATGATATGGACGATTTGATACGTGAGTTTCGTATTATTGACAGTATGTTAACAGATATTCTACCAATGAGAGTCGGTAGATATGAAAAAGATTATCAAAAAAAAAAATATGATAATGATAGGGTATGTAATTTTGTGTGAACAATGTAAATAATGTTTGAAAATTTCAGGGTAAAAGTCTAGGATTATATCTGCGCCAGGATTTTGGGAAAATCGTTTTGGGGTGGGAATTTTAGGGCCTCCGAAATGGTAATTTATATTTGTTTGGAGGGTGGTGAGAGGTCCCTGCGCCAGAAATCTCTTTTTGGTTTTATGAAAAATCGTTTGGGGTAGAAATTTTAGGGTCTCCGAGAGGGTAATTTATATTTGTTTGGAGGGTGGGGAGAGAGTGGAAAGAGGTCTCTGCGCTATAAACCTCATATTCCCTTACTACTGGGAGTTCTAGTGTACTAGAGCATTCTTTTGTGTGCTTTTCTCAAATTTTCAAATGCATACATGGCATATCAACTAGGTCGCTCCTTTCTGAAAACTTAATTTTCAAGTTTAAATTCCAAACTCCCACATTCTCATAAATAGCAAGCAATCGTAAATTAAATGATCAAAATATACTGTATATTCTGCAAATATTTATAGTGAAAGACAATAAATAACAGATACAACTTTTAAATCTACTTAACAGAGATCTGTTTTAGTCTATATATTCTCTCGCATATGCAATTTTATTGTGTCGTTTGTTGTTAGTTGGCTCTTATGGCTTTGTTATTTTATTAAATGATTCATTTGCCTCTTCAAGAGTTTTCCGGTCCTGTGACATGATAATTGCTCGTAGTTTCCTCTTTTAACTAATTCATCTTCAATAATTTCTGATTTATTCGTTGAGTTCAACAATGCTACAGCTAAACATTACATCCATATTTATGAAATGATGCTTTTGGATATTTTGAAGTGTTCCAGGTGTAGATTTGGTATATTTCGTATATTCAAATACAGTCTTCATTCTAAATTTGCAGTAAATCAGAATCTAGTATGTATTTCATAATTTTACTCGAGTACCATCCATGAAACAGGTTAACAATTCACCAACCTATCAAACGATTTCATTTATTCTAATTAAAAATATATTCAAGAGCTGGTTTTTCTAACAATGGCTGTGGATAATTCGTTCTCAATATTTTAATATTTACCTATCTGCCACTTTATTACTTGTTCATTTTGTCTGGTATTGCATTTCTTTTTATCACTTGTTTTTCACATGTGAATTGTCCCTTCTCCTCAGCAGAAATTTTATTTTTAAATTTCTTTGGATGTTTGTCTGCTGATGTCTCGTACACATTCGCAGATATACTGAAGTCTTTTTCATTGCTGTCCGTTTTCTAATTGCACAGGACATCAGCCATACCAATGGCTATAGCTGTCTGAATTATATTTTAATGTCCTCTGTAAATCTTGTTTGGGACATTTAAAGTCCACTAAATAGCACACAAGAAGCACGTGTTATGTTCATTTTGTACATTAATAAAACCCTTCTTATCTTTAATCAAATTTGTTATATTTATTTATGAGCTCCCTCGATAGATTCGTATTCATCGATATTTATAATCAGATATTCGACTCAGCCCAATACCTATTTTGTGCTTTCGGTAATTTGGTTTTAGCCCAATTTCGCATGATTTTCATAAAAATCAGGTATTGCTTGTTCGTCATGTCTTTGAAACTAATAGCAAAGAAACGTTTCTTCATTTCTTTTCGTTGAATACACCGATCAAATGAGGAAAAACATATCAGTGCTACAGCCAGAACCAGCTGAATAAATACTGAGTCAAATTAGTGAGCTTCCTACCAATATTTCTTTCATATGTCGTCCAACCAAACTCAAGAATACGCACAGGCCTTGATCAATGCCACAGGAGAATTTGTACTCATTGAACCTGTTTCCAAATGATCGTTTCCTTTAAATAGTAACATGGTCTTGTCTTAATTTTTGTATCCGGAGTCCGTTTCCTACGAAGACTTTGATTTGCACTCTTTCATGTCTATAGGTTCGATTCTTAGACGTTGGAATTCTTCTTGCCTTCCGGTTTTTGCTGTGATATTCTACGTAGTTGTCTAAGATGTGTGTCTTTGAGCAGTCCGTGGTGTTGTTTCCTTTCCTGTTTAGTTTTATTTTGTTGTCTTTATTGTTATCATTCGAGCCCATTCTTCAAGAGACATGTGGAATCTTTAATAATGTGTTAGACACAAACATCCTAATGAGATAAACAAATTCAATTTTCTTAAACCAACAGGTCAATGGCTACAATAGAGGAAGGGCAGAATTACAATATACAACAACCAGCGTTGATAAGTGTTGTAGAGGAAAGTTGTGCTAAATCGAGTAAGACAACAACTAAAGAGGCATTCAATGTACAGTCTAGCGAATTAAAAATTAACCATAACAATTTGACCATTTGTTTATCAAGCTATAAGAAAGTTTTAACCGACTGATTATGTTTGACAAGCGAATGGAATCAGAAGAGAACATGGAACGAATTAAGGAAGACAATAAAAAAAATCGAGAAAACGGAGAGAAAGGAAAATGCATTGTTTGAATCACTTCATATAGCAAATTTTTTCTTGCTGATTAGCATCGGCTCTATTATTTACAAACTTGAGATACTGCATAAAGTCTGTACAAGTAAAGTTGCACAAAATAGAGCTAGAAACAACTCTGCTTGGAATGAGCTTCATACAAATATAGTTTACCATACAACAATGAAACTAGCGCATTGCAAAACGATTCAGCCTACACGATGTAATAAGTACATACCTGAAATGCTGCAGGTTTGCCTAAATATAACTAATATCAATATAAACCAGCAGTATATCCACGGCATATCCCTATTAACTTTGTTTTGCTCAGTTTAAACGGATAGCAACTGTCAGAGAAGTATCAGGATCAACATCGTTGACAGAGCAAGATTAGAAATAGCTTAATTGTTATATACGGCATGTTCCTTAAAAAAACGATGCAATTACAATATAGACCGACGATTTAAACTGTCATTTGAGGAGATTCTATAATTAATTCTATCAATAGTTCTGTCAGATTTAACTATCCATTATGTGACTGTACACGGTTTAATACCAAATACCAGTTAGTTTACCAGGCACGTTCTCCAGTGCGTTGGTAATGATTTGTTTATCGACTTCTTTTTTTGTTTGACATTTTTTATTTTTGCTCTTCGTTTTTATAGATGTCCTAAAAATATTGCTACCTCCATTGTGTACCACATTTCCAGTTTCAATGTAGCAATAAATAAATTTAAAAATCTGTAACTGTTTTGAATGTGTAGGACAGAATTATAATACCATCTGTTGCAATTGTAATTCTGACCAAATTACTGCAAAACGTGTGCAAGCTGGTGGAAAGCTCTCAATGATCATTTAATGATTTAGCCACAATTATTAATATATTTGTGTGCACTTTCAAGCTATTTCGTTACACTATTGTAAAACAGATCACTATATAATCGATTCTGCCTTTCACTCTATAAATTTTCAGAAGATCGCGTATGTCTTGAACATTTTATTCAGGACTGCGTATAATTTATATACTTAAGAAAGTTGGAGTTTCCATTTCATTGGCAATTTTAGTTTTAAAATTAGAGGGGAAAAGATTCCCTAGTTAACCATAAATGCTACCCTCTTAACTACTAGTGTACTCTTTAACTTTGCCCTACTACTATTTGTAGGAGTTCATTCTTCATTCCCAATTAGCGTGTCTTAAATCATTTAGAACGAAATCTAAAATGTGATTGGCAAGAATACGATAAGTTGGCGGAGGTATACACTTTATCATTCTAAATACAGAGGAAATCATACCGAAGAAAGACAAGCACATACACATCTTCCGACTACCCTTATCTGAAGTAACTGTGTGCTCAAAGCTACTTGTGAATCAAGTTTGTTTACTTGCTTCTATAATTTTAACTTCTATCTCATGTCCACGAGTTCTGGTCAGTACCACTAAACGAGGTGAAATGTTACATTCCCGATAACAGATATTGAAGTGTGATAGGGAGTACTGTGTATCAAGTTAGTTTTGGCCATCGCAAATTTACACACAACAAAAATGAAGAAGTTTGATTGTGTGCGTGCATAGTTTGGAATGAAATTAATTCAAAAGAACCTGGATAATGCTAATCAGTGTGTTCAAAGAAAAACGCCGGGGCTTAAATGCAGATAACTTAAACAAAGTTGAGGTATCGCCCACCACTACTTTCAAAAAGAAAAGGGTACCAATATGACGTTAAATATGAACAATACCTAAGAGTTTGTCGAATGTGACGCACTGAAGTGATATTGTGAAAACATACATTTCTGTTCATTCAGTATCAATTAAGATTAATGTAAATACTAGTGCGCGCACAGACAGAAACTTCTCTATGCTATTTTCCAGTACGTCAATCCAAACTTCTGGACATCTTTTGTTTCTTGTTTCTTAAGTTTGTTAAACGTACCTTTCGGAAAATATTTCTATGCATATCAAGGACAAATTTCATAGAAAAAAGATTCACAAAAGAAAGATGTTTTGGTAAATAAATGTATTTGGCGATGAAAATTAAATTGTAGAAAACCAGTGTATTGTCGGAGGCTAAATTCACATCTTCGGTACCAAAGTGTCACAGATCCACTTAATTTCACATCGACCCTTGGGATATATAGCCAGACGAAACAACGTTTTGAACAGTCTTGTGGATGAAAGAGTCACTACCAGTAACAAGCGAAATTAATTGACCAGTGACAGAACTTGTTAAATGGCATGTTAGGTACTCAATATGATGTCTATGTACATTTCTTTGAAATAAAAACTCCTGCGAAGGAAATAAACTGCAGAAATATATAAGATGTTGATGACGAGATTATTCCCAGCTAAACCTAGCGGGAAGTGAAAAAGCAAATGTTTTTGCTTTTATTTCTTTTAGCTGCAGCTATTCAGAGGGGAGGAGACGGAAAACACTACTCTGTCTAGTTACCAATGCTAAGGGTCGATATGAAACGAGGTGAATCGACGGCCCTAGTATAGTGAACATGGTTTAAACATTCAAGATGCTATTTACGGATGCATATTTGTACCTCAGGTACATGTGCATATATATCATATTTTATTAGAATGTGAAGCTCGAATAAGTGAGATAAAAATTGGAATCCGTTGCACTCACTGCCTCTGGTTGAAATTGAAGAAAAATCCCCGTTATGGCAAGATGTAATTTACGTATATGCGCAAATGCAAGCGATTTTCCGATAAGAAATGCACAACTAATTACATGAGCCACCCAAGCACATCTGCATTTGCCATGTGTTGTCGATTAGTTGCGTTTCGTATCGACTCATGACATACCTAACTAGCTGAAACGGTATCTACTATTTTACTGTCTGTTTGGATGCAGATGACAAAACTGATCCAATCAGATCGCTCCTTACATTTAACTGGAAAATAATCTTAGAGTCCACGGTAGAGACAAGTTTACACATCGTCTGTACACTAAATTACGGGTCAATTATTGCAGAGATAAACATGTCCTTGAATTGTAAACTGTTCTTATTCGTGAGAATTTTATATGGCCACTTGATCAATCCTCCTCAAAACTGATATTTCATCATCTCAATATTTCACTGCAGTCATTACATTTCAAACATTATTCACAGATCTTCTTCTGGAAGATCTCATAGCATTGTCTTCATTGGATGCATTTGATTTATTTTACTATTATTATCTGCGGTCACTAAGACAACTGTTTGGATCAGTTTTTACTTGCTGAAGTTTTCTGTAGAGGTGATATACGAATGTATATACGAGTTGGAGTATTGACAACGTACGATTTACAGTCAGGATCTGCATTAGTTACGGTGCTTTTTCTCCATTTCTTGTCACTGTCTGTCTTAATGTCGCTGCTTTAAATCAGGGAAGATGCGCACGCTGTTTCGGCGATTGAAATGGATTGTTTCGTCTTCTTGCATGTTTTTGATGACAGCGCATGTCGACAATTTCAGTTGCAAAAAAATTTCTGCCGGTGTGGGAACGATTGTACAAATATTGCGTCCTATTATCATCAACTGCATAGGAGTGAATCCAGTTGTAGCTGGAGTACTGTGATATGCTTTAAGTGCAGTGAAAACATTGTCTTGATTCAATGTTCCTTTCGCAGTTCTAATACCAGCTTTAGCCTCTATTACCTCCATTAAAAGACCTCACGAATACCTTTGCCGTGTTGGGCAAATTCTTTATCCTCAGTCAAATGTATGTGACAGGTTATTCTGGGCCACTATAATGCACAAGATGTTTTCCAATTTGCTTATTGCAACTTGAATAATAATTTGAGCAACTGCGCTTTTCTATACACCAGAAGTAGTAACCTACAACTACGAAGAAGTGTAGGTTATACCACAAACAAAGATCGTATGCTATTTTCTGCCACTGTCGATCTGGCAGACTAGTCTTTGTAAGCGATTCTTTTCTTTGCTCGGGTATGTGAACCTTACATAACGTTCACTGTTAAATCAAATTCTTAACATATTTTATACATAAATTTACACGCGCACAACATTTGGTAGTGCCTTGTTGCCAGTTGTGATGACTGTTTAGAGTCTTAAATTGCAAACGCACTTCGAAGTTATTATTCTATATCGGAACATTAAAAGCGTTCGATATTGATACTTCTCTACTAAAGTAAAAGAATTTCCGGATTTCTTCAGGAACCAATTGTTCCCTTGTATTTACCTCATCTGTTTCCGACAATGGTGATAGCAAAAGGGTATCGGGAACAACCATGCCCATACCAGCGATATACTCAGCATGCACAATGAATCTACGCAAGCCGATGAGTAAACGTTCACACTTTAGTTGCGTATTGTCCTGGTCATCTGGTGCCAATGGCTTTTTGATTCGTACACAGAGTAAATGACTCTCAGCCGACGAGATACCGCCTATATTGTTTGCATATCCAAACGGCTGCAAAATATTCTTTTTCGGTTTGTGCCCATTTCTTTTGTGTGTCGGAGAGTTCTGGAAAACTGTCGAATCTTTATTCCCTTTTGAGCAACACTGATTCCAACCTGTAAATAATTTTGTATAAACTAACTACTATCTTAGGAGATTTGTTTTAATATGTCAGCATTGACGCTGAGGCCCAACAATTCCATAGCTCTATCAAAAGCTATTCTTGTTCACGTGAATACCAAATGTAGTCGATTTTCAGCAAATCTGCCAGGGGTTTCACTACCGTAAACAAACGTGGTACTTTATCATACCTATGATTATTTACAATTCATTTACATTTTAAGAAGGTGTCAACTCCTTCACGACCGTAGCTTTTCTTGGATTCGAGCTTATGTCTGCCTCACTGAAGTCATGATCAAAATATTCCAGGCACGATTTTCTGAATTCATACTTTTATTTCTTGAATTTCAGACCTGTTTATTTGATTTTTTTTTTTTTGCATTACTTGCTATAGGTGAGAATCATGTTCTTCAGACGTTTGGCCGTATAGACCTGTCCAGTGGACAGTTCTTCAATAATTACCTCTCCCTGTCGGCTACCTGTCACAAAAGTGCTGATTATATTTACTGTACTATCTATGCCTGACACGAGGAAAACTGAATATAGCAGGAGATGCCTAAACACTTCCATATTCCTTTATTGCTTTTAATCAAGTTTATAAATCTTCCATTTTTTTGTACTAATAAACACTGGAGTAAACAGCTGCATCATTATATGCGTAAAAAAACTATACAATAATCAGAACACTCTTGGTCACAAAATTAATTTCTTATCTTTCAGAAATCATCGCGCAGGAAAATTGAGCAATTGCCGTCCATTTTATTTATGAAATAAAATTTAGAAATTACTGTCCGTTGCGTTTAAATGAATAATTCGAAATTTAAAACTATGAAATAAATTAATGAGGAAAAACAATTATTCCATTAATTAAATCTTTGGGAAAAACAACAAAAATGAAACAAAATGAAACGAGAAAAGGCGTTAATTATAATAACATTGAAACTTTAGAGGGTATTCAATTCACCAAATTCACCAAATATTGTTTCACAGAGACGCACTGTTGAACTAAATGCGTGTGCAAATAAATTATATTTACAATCTATATCAAAATGTCATTCATTATGACGTCCATACCCTCGAAGATATTAGACATCTTGCACTGAAAGATTTCTGACGCAGATATAATCCTAATCCGATAAATCGACCCCCCAAATCTGTGTTGATACTGATGGACGATATGTGGGTCTGATGTCCCTTGTTCATTAAAATGTGCAATTTTTCTGCATGCAGATCTTTCCTGAACAAACCTGCGTAGACTTTAGAGACATAATTGGTAGCAGCCATATCTAGCGCGAAATTCAAAATGGCCACAGGACAGAGGGTTCTGCTATTCCACGTGGATTTGCAAGTCATCAAACATAGGATTTGCTCCGGAAATATAATGTACATGCCACCAAAAGAACCCTTCAGCCGACAGTAGCTCTACAGCCTCGAGAAACACCGGTAAGAGTATAAAATGTACACCGATGTGTGTAGCCAAATTTGACTGCAGATTTTTGCATGTTTTAATGAATAGGTGATATCAGCCCCATAAAGCTTCAATCAATCTCATCACAGATGAGGGGCTAATTTATAGGCCTAATATAATCCATAAAGGAACACGGTTGAATTTGAAGCGTCAGAGAAAGCAATAAATGTCATAAGGCTCGAACTGTTAGGATCCAGTGGGATTTGATAAAATCCGCGCAAAGTCTACAGCTTTGTTAAGATCCACACGATTTGGCAGGATATCTTCCTAGTTTGGAACTATCAAACATTGGCGCTTTTCCGCCTTTTTGAGTTCCTTGAAGTTTAGACAGATGCACACATTTCCATTTGTTTTCCACTGCTGAGACCATTAGCGCAAACAAGTCGGTGCGATTATTGACTTTTCTAATAATCAAGATCCGTTACAAATGCCTTCTTGGTCCTTCCTAGAAGTGGAAATGGAACTTGGCGCGTAGTGCTAATGATATCTCTATATGGTGTCGCGTCTCATTTGCGTTCCGTCTTTACAGACTCAGATTCATCAGGCCACTGTGTCCAACATCACTATGAAGTTCTCCAATTCTCCGAATCAGATCGAGAGAGTGTGCAATGTCGAGATTCATGAGATTGCTTGGCTTTCGACAGCAATCACGAAATCTCAAAATATGTATCGTTGTTCTCCTTATACTGTTTCAGCCATACCGTGATCTTTGCAATGAATGTATCGCCCAGACACTTAACTATCATAGATGATTCTGCATTTGTGGTTTAACACGAACGGAATGGTAAGTTACGATTCAGATGGTAGTTGCGTAAACACCTGTATCAATATTTAATGTGACCTTAGCAGTACATATATTAATTTGATTGTCCCACGGTTGTTCAGAATCATCGCACAATGTATTAATCCAAGTTAGAAATATTAGTCATATCCACTTGCTTCTAGTGGGTCCGGTTCAAATTCACATTCGTGGATAGTCTTATCATTGCTCCAATCTTGTTTACACTGGGTGTATACTACTGTGTCTAATCTTAGTGCCTTTTCTGCATTTCTTTCTGCAGTTTCTCACAGAGTTCTTTATCTACCACGCCTATATCAATTATGTCTCTGACATATTCCTACATAGTATTTTCAGAAAAATCACATGTGTCAGATAACTCATATAAATGTCTTAGAAAGACTCAGCAGACTCATCGAATTGTTGCAGCCGCTGATGGAACCTGTCCCTATCTTGTGAATCACTGTTGTTTTTGGCACGAAATGATCATCAGATTTCCTGAACAAAACTTCATCATTATTCCGATCTCCCTCAGACAAATTGAATGTCCGTTGATCCAAATCAAAGAAGAAACTTGTACTTCATGATCTTTATCAAGTTTGTTCCCCAAACTTAGTATTAGTTTCTATTCTGGCGACCCATTAAACACGGAAAGTGTACATTTTCTGTTGGTAGGAGCTTAGGCAGTTTTCATCGGTTTTCCTCACATACATAAATTTCTTCCCCATGATTTCATCACGGCTTATATTTTATTGTCATGTGTTGTCATTCTGTTGCAATACTATTATGATTTATCTATCTCACTTCTAACACCATGTTACTATTATATCGTGAATATAAAACATAAAACAAATCACTGATATGCTAATATCTTTCATGCATACTTTTAGATGTGAACACAATCTAACTCCCCTCTAGTCAACCTCCAGGTCTCGTCCTAATGTAAATTACAACCAAACTTAGATTTTGTTTATCCAGAAGGACCTTTATGTATTGCACAGTTCAAAGTACTATATGTTAACAACGTCTAAGAATGAGATAGCATTATTGTATTTAGGACTTTTTTACGTAAACTGTGGTTTTATGGTCCCAAATAAGGGTTTTACTAGCGGCGGCATTAAATAAAAGATTATTATAGCACTATCGCACACTCCACCTGACTCCAATAACTACTGTTTCATACTTTAGAGAGGCATCAAAGAAGATAAAATGAGTTTTTGTTGATATCATAGTACAAGAGAAACCTTATTAGTCTCAGGTAGATAAAAATCCGCACCTGTAAAATTTAAAAAATTTGTCGCTGCACTTTATTATGATTGTGGCCGAGATCAACTTATTTGAGCTTAAGTAAATGAATACATTTAATCGTAAAATAATACACAATGTTGAGGGTGGGTGAGCTTGTCCAGATGGAGAAAATATTCACTTTCGAAACTCAAATGGTTCAATTTAGTAACTGACTTCAGCACTTTAATCGGAATCATGTAAGATAAATTACTAATAATCTCTTGCTCTGGAGTGATGCATTCCACTTGAAAATTGTATCGTTTGGATCTAAAAAAAAAAAGAACAGATGTACTTATTAGTGATTTATTAAGTTATGGCAAAAACTAGAATCAGAGACTCAAAGGCATTTAAAAACCAAACAATTCGGTATTTCGAGGACAATCAATGTTCTAGTTGTACTAATGGGAAGATTTTAAAATACGTCTGTTAAATATTCATCGAAACGTATTTTAATATAAAAATTGTTATACTTGAATAAAATATACGCCTGAACCTCAAGTGCCTCCAAATTTGCGAACGTTCATCTAAAAAAAAAAACCTCCAGTATATAAATTTGTAATAACCACCAAGCTAGGTAGATTCTTGCGATAGGTCAGTCCCCTCTGTGACCCTCATAATCCAGGTAGATAAGAGATAACGCGTTGTCAACTGTGCTACTTTGAGGTAATTTTTATCTGCGCACAGATATCGTCGTAGCTGGTAGCCTTCACTTCAAAATGGCAGTTTTAGGAATACTCACAATAGTTGTTATTTTCCCATGGCTTCTAACAGTTGCAGGTAAGAAGACTTTTATCCAACATTATGAATATTGACGTATTTTACTTGTTTGCTTAGAAACATTTTAACTAAGTATGTGCTTATGCGTCGAATATTTAAAGTCCAAAGTGACAGGACTGTCAAATGTATACCGGTAATCCAGATGCACAAACATACTTGACAGCAACATTTTACTCATGAAATCTACGCATGACACCTCCTTTTATTTATCGCTATACCGTTCAACATTATTATTTTTCCCAAACGTGTGGAACAAGTACACATTAAGCAATATGTCGCTGACAAATATAATTTCAAATATGTTGAATGGAAGTAATTCAACTGATTTGCATAACAATGTTATAAAAGTATTTTTTCGACAAAATGTCAACTGTTTACCTTAAAATTGATGAAATTGAGTGTTGCCTACAAAATGAGTATGCATGCATGTATGTATGCATGTATGCACACATCAATCAAATAGATGGGTGTTATGGAAGAATGGTTCGCTACGGTAATACATTTATGCTGATGCAAGAGTGCATAAATTCCAGGGATCGCGCTGGGCTTCGCCAATGTCGCAAATTGCGATTTTTTTCATTACTAGCAACAAAATATACTATCTGGCGAATTTTTTTTTTTTTTTGGCGACAACATTTTTGGCTGTTAAAAATTGTATATACTGTCTTGGGTTTGGAGTGGAGAAATTCAAAGGCACCATTACTTCAGGCCGCAAACTTGGATATAAAATTGCACTGGAATCTATTATTATATAAACAAATCCTTTGTTCATATTCACAAACCACCCTAACACGGCGTTGTTATCTCATAATCCGCTTATGCTGATGTCTGACCTTAGTACTGTATGCCTTAATAAAACCAAAATTGTCGTGCTACATGACTAGCCAACTCTGAAGGAGGGAATAGGAACGACTACAATATTTTCTTTTTCCCCAAAAAGTACCAGAAAAAAATAGTTTTGCTGAAACTTCAGAAACAAAACTAATTAACTTTGAATCGCCATTGATTCTGTATATATACTAAGCAAATGGGAAAAAAATTCTGTCTCAGTGTTATACAATTATTGGATGTTGCCGTTGGTCCTTCAAAGAGGGCCTTTAGTGATGCCTTCAACACATGTACCTTCATCAAGGCAAGCCGAAACCTTTGATCAAAGGAAGTCAGCAACAAACTTAAATAAAAGCATTTTTCCATTTTTCATAGTTATTGGAACATATTTATTGTGCCGTGAATGTTTCCTGTTTGCATCAAAAAATTTCATGCTTACGATCGCTACCAATGGCAATGTAAAACCCAAACTATTGTTCCAATATTTTGGAACAATAGATAACTGGCCGTCAAGAATGTTTGTTAAACTTTTTAAATTTGTTCACATTTTTTTTTTCATTTCCCTATAAATAGCCTCATCCCTTTCATAGCCTCAGCATCATGGTAGTTTCTCTAACTGACCAAAATCAATGCCAAATTATTTACCTTTAATGGTTTAGCATATAAACAACGGTATAGCCACATGCTACAATGATAATGAATATCAGTGTGAACTGTTTCCTGAAACGTGTTTGTTGACAATTGGATATATATTAAACGAGGACTACGATTTTTTTTATACACACGTGTTAATTGTATTTTCTAACGGGATTTGACTTATGAATGAATTTTCTAACATATTATCTAATACTCCGATTCATTGATTTTTCATATACATCTACATTATTTAACACGTTGTGGAGTTTACTACACAAATTTAAGTTTTCAATATATAAGTGTATTTCAGACTAGTTGTCTTCATTTAATCAAACTTTCCATTGGTTTTTTTTTTCTCTCTCTCTCTGTAAATCCTAGTCACTGACGACAGGTCACCTAAAAAATTTCACTTGTATGTGAAATTTCAATTATTTTCAGCCCCCTCCACCCCCACCCCCACCCCCCAACATCCGTTTATGTCGACAATATTACCTTGG
>JAECUM010004312.1:0-20329 GCA_016617855.1 Megalonaias nervosa | reverse complement strand
GAACGTGAAAATTAGATGTGAAGGAAGCTGTTGCATGGATTCGTAAGGCGTGCCTTGAAATCTGAAGTCCACATGTATATATCTATGGACATAGAAATGGATTTATGCAGTTAAATATTGAATTGTAGTGAATTTCAGAGATTTAGATATTGGCGTTAACGAATGATAACCCACCAAGGAGATTAAATTTTCAAATAAAATTTTGATTTAAAACAAATGGAGATTATTATTGGCATATTTTGTTTCATTTGTATTCCTAATTTTGCGTATTTTTGGACTCCACGAATTAATATAACTAGAATCATGCAAACTTTGACAAAGGAAAATCCACGAATTTAAGTATCCCAACAATATATTTTTGTATAAAACCATGAAAACTGACACCCATTAAAATAAATGAAAAAACCACAACATTCCGAATCTTCTAGGGTTGTTATACGATTGTAACATTCTACAGTTGAAGACACTGACGAAGGTTAGTGCTACGTACTTCGAGGTTGTGTTTGTCACATCTTCGACCCTGTTTGTAAAGAAAATCGGCATTAAATCAAACAATAACTACATGCAGTTTGAAACAAAGTATCGAAACTGGTGATGTGGTGAATTTTTAAAATATAAATAAATTGTATGAATTCAAATGAAATACAAGCAAGGTCCAGAACAATAATTTCACGTTTGGTACACCAGATTACTAAATATATCAAATCATTAATTAATTGCCCATATCCTCATGCTATTGTATGTAAAAGATGTTATATGTAAGTGGCTTTCTTGATTGATGTTCTGTCCATCAGATATGACTTGCTTTGAAGTCCTGAACTAAGATTTCTGATCTACTACAGGACTATTTAGTGTTATTTTCAGTGTCTTTCATAGCTACTCCATATCTATCCTGCTCAAATACTTCGCAGCTCACAACTCATGTACTCGCTTCTCCGCCTCACTTTCTTACACAATAAATATACAATAGCAGCAGGGGGGGTGAACCCTACAACTTTTTTGGCTTAACTATATAGACCTTATTTTTTGAAATTAAGGGTTCCTACGAAAGGCTGTAAAACAAACGTTTTTGTCTTAATAATGAAAACTTCTCTAATTGACCATATTTTTTCTGATTTTTTTCACAATCTGGTCACTTAATTTTTTGTCGTCCACCACCCCCCCACCCCCCCGCTGCTATGGTTTTTATCCAAAAATTGTATCAAGTCCGTTACGATATCTTGACCTTGGATCATGTAAATTTATTGTTACAAAACCAAAGGGAGCAGCTTGTGTTTTTGAAAAGAAATTTTTAAATTTATTCATGTCCATAACCCCAGAACACCAAGTATAATAAATATTTTGCAGTGTATGATTATCTACGCCATTAAACACAACTAAAATGTTACAGTTGTCTCTGATTACTTTTGGAATTTGTGTATAGCGCTGTGTAACATAAATCACGTCTGTATTTTTATGTCTACCTCGTGAAAATATTCTAGCTGGATTGGATTGTTTGTCCAGCATAACATCATCATACACTACTAAATTATTAATGAATCCATCTAGATCATCTACGGATGGCGCTTCATCAATATCAGTAATAAAGTCTATGACATTGTCTTCATGTAACGATTTTGCGTTTTCATTAAAATCTTTAAGTACTTCGTAACATCGCTGATCATCTACAGATAGCGCTACTAAATACAATTTATCCCACTTTAGCCATCGCATTATTAGATTAAGTAGTATTTGTGTCTTCCCACATCCAGATGGGCCTATTATAATCATTCTGATAGAATTCGGAAGTGCTGGATGGTGCTATCGCGAGACTGAAAAAAAAAATGTACAATAAAAGATAACCGTTATGATTCTAGAATCACTGATGATTCCTCAGATAACAAACCATCAGATTAACAATATCAATGATGCAGATTCATCCATTTTCCTATAATAATATAATGAATAATGGATGAATCTGCATCGTGTTAACATAAATTTTGTTTTCTACCATCAGATTAATAAAATCAACACTATATCAATGATGCAGATTCATCCATTTTCCTAATAATAAAATAATAATAATGGACGAATCTGCATCGTGTTAACAAACCATCAGATTAATAATATCATGATTGTATCAAGATCACGCCATATCAACATTATACTTCTTCATGAACATCTTTAAAATCATCTATTTCAGAATCATCGATTCTAGCATCATCGTTAGAGACAACGTCTCTGGAGACAGAGTCAGAAACTTCGTTTCTTAACAGGTACTGATTTACATATTCTGCTGCTGTTGGTGGTTTTTCTTTATGAGACATATACTTCGGTTTTCTTTTATTATAATAAAGCAACATCACCCTATATCTATTACCACCACACGCTGTGCATATTTGAATCGCTCCTCGCACTCCATTACCACATCGCAGACACGGTCTATTTCCTCTTGATCCTGTTCTGATCATGTGGCTGTGATGGGCGCAGTATTCTTCTCGGCACGACTTTACGCATGTCCGAGTTGATCCTTGAATTATCAACAACAATTATTGGGTCCTGTCTGAAATGGCATTATTATATAATAAAAATATTTTTATTATTTTTTAATTAGAAGTATATTCTGTACATTATATAATCATAGACATGACAGAAAAACACATCACATCACTATATAATAATGACGAAAATAATTCTCTCAAAATTTTAGATTTCATGATACAAAGTATGATGCAATAGAGAGTCTTAACGTGTTTGAATCCGAACTCGACTGTAATGATGTTTATGTGCAGGGAATAATTATTCAACACTTTAATAAATTTTATGTGTTTGAAGACGATGAAGAGTTTGATAAATACGCCAGTAATTTTATTAATGAGTCTTCGGTAACGGAAATTATTCCAAAATTCAGACTCAGATATCCAGTCTTCGATCTTGACACTAAGTATGTGCGTAGGACAGTTGAGTATCTACATAGTGATCGCATAGACATCGAACCGACAGATGAACGAATTAACACCGATGACGTTATTGATTATTTCGCTAAATTATGCGAGTGCGATCGTGAAAAGGTGTTCTTGTCTGAAACTAATAGTGGCTATCACGTTCTCGTTAAATCAGCTCCGGTGACATTCGATCAGCAACGAGGATTAACGAATCATGCTGCCGATAAGAAGAATCCAATGTGGAAGGTTGATCGCCAAGCTGGTCTTCATAGTATCAAATTGAACAATACTCGATCACACAAACCAGGTGTGCAGACGTTATGTAAAAAACTAATATCAAATAATGATTATTTATCCGCTAGTGACTTACTCGTCTGCCCAACCTGTATTCAACTTGATCGTGTTGAGATTAAAATTCCCAATCATGATACATCCAATGATGTAAATATGTGCGATGAAATTCCACCAGCGGATATAATTAGTATATCCACGATACTTACTGGCAGATCCGATCAGCTCATCAGCGTCGTTAATGTTACCGGAAATAGATTTACTATATCAAGAGAGCCTGGACACATGTGCAATATCTGTGAGCGCAGACACGGATATAACGAGGAGCGTGGTTATATCGAAGAGAAGTGCGATAACTGTCTCGTGTATATCAACGATGGTTATTATTCAATCTGCTGTCCTAGATCGACTGGTAAACAATTACACCTACCAATAATCGTTTCTGGAATCACTGATGATTCTATAAACGCTGAATCAGATACCAAACAAAACAAGAAATATCAACAATATCTTATTAATGCGAGACGTAGATTTCGTTATCCCGGATATGTAACGACTAGAAACGCCGATTACACATATACGTCATTACCGACACACGAATCAGGACCAGGTTGTAAAGTAATACCTGACGCTGACTACATAGACGGGTCTGCGTGTGGAATGGGGAAATCTGAATCAGCTTGGAAATCATTAAGAAATAATCAGTCTGTGCTGGCATTATCATACAGAAAGACATTTACTGAGAAAATCAAATCAGATTATAATATTGAATCCTACATGGATATTGATGGTTGTATCAGATTTGATCCTGGAGATTCTCGTCGGGTTGTTGTCCAATGGGAATCTCTACATAGAATCCGTGGAGTTCCAGACGTGATTATTGTAGACGAATGGCATGGAATCCGCAGACAACAATTCCATTCAGCTAAATACAGCAAAGACAGATGGAATAAATTTATAGTATTAGTAAAGATCTGCAAACGATTAATCGTTCTTGACGCAGATGCTGACGATGACGATCTAATATTATTCCGCGATAAGCTAGGACGATCAACTATGAAATTTATCATTAACGATTACAAACCCGATCATGATAAGAAATTTCATATAGAACTTTCACACAAGAATAATCTAACCTCGCTTCTAGAACGATTAAAATCTAACGCAGATGATTGTAAATCATCTAATAATAAAATCATTAATGAAGGAAACACTAGTGTTTCTAAAATCGCCATATTCACACATGACAAACAGCGGACCGATTACTCCGTTGAGGGTCTAGCTAAGCTCATTCAGCATCTGGGATATCGTGTTAGATATTATCACGCCGATACAGACCCTGCTCAAAAGAAATCTGACTTCAGCGATATCAATCATGCCTTCGATGACATCGATGTTGTTATCAGCAATCACACACTCGAAGCTGGAGTCAGTATTGTTGATGATCGATTCAAGTTAATGTACGTGTTCTCAGAAGAATTAGGATCTGTTGAAGCGACTAAGCAGGCCATCCACAGATTCCGCTGTGTCAATGAGATTCATTATTCATCAACAAGAAAGCGACGTGTTTGCAAACTACCTGTATATCGTGAAGGTGTCGAAAAGGTTATCGTAGATCGTGAAAGATTGATCGATAACGACACGAAGTTGTACAGAATTCCTAACGCTGAAGATCTACAGACTGATTTTGGTTACGCTTATATCAGTGACATCATCGACGAGAATAATTCCATTATGTATTTCACACCGCGATTGATTAATGCGATGAGAAATACCGGCTATGAAATAATAGAACCACCAGTAGATGATTACGAGACGTGGTTGAGAAAAAACAATAATGATTCTATCATTAACGATAATAAAATTGATTATAATAACGATCCTAATGTCGATGAATTTCTAAAGACGTCGATAGGTAATAGAATAAAACGATCTCGAGAAGCAAATCTTATTGAAACGAATTTTTTATCAACAAAGTCTCCAGAAACAGAGTCTCTAGAAGCGTTGCTTCTTGATGATGAAATTATCTTAAATGATTCTGAAGATTTTCCTCGATATTACAAATACGATCCAAACACAAATCTAGAACCATATCAAGCAAAGAAATTATTCCTTAGTTATATGCTTCAATGTGATGTTAGTTTATTGCCAGCTGAGCAAATAGAGTACTTGTATAAAAACTCAACACAGATAAGACGAGCTCAGCGAATTATTGTTGATAAATTTAATGATGGCAGTGCAACCGCGAGAGAAGTATTTCGATCAGATAAAATCAGTCCAAAAGAGAAACTAACGATAATAAGAAGGTTTCTAAACGCGTTGAATTTACCCGATATTGTAACTGACGATATAATGGTAACATCAGTATCGATATCAGGACCAGATCTCAGAATGTGCATTAAGAATATGATAGATGATCCTGATATTATACGCGATTATAATATTTTACTCGCTAACTGGCCAAGCATCTTTCCTGAAACAAGATTTCGATCAAATAAATTAACTACAAGAAACATTCTCGAGAAAATCAAAGCCATCTACAGAGGTTTTGGAGCATCATTAATCTCAGACAACAAAATAAACGCATCAAGATCAGACTACACACTTACTTATCCTGTATGGCCCAAATCAGACTTTCATGATGATCCTCGTTGGATGAATTTCATCGATACGCGACAAGAATTCCATGGTGGTAATGATATCATCGCGGTAGATCCAAGAACTACTATGTTGAAGTTTCACATATGGAGCGTTAACGGATGGTTCAATAATTAACAGAAACGAAGTTTCTACTATCAGATTATCAAAAATAATATTGTATCATAAAATGCAGATTCATCCATTTTCCTAATAATAAAATAAATATAATGGATGAATCTGCATCGTGTTATCAGATTAATAAAATCAACACTATATCAGAAGCAATACTTCTTAGTGCAGATTCATCCATTTTCCTAATAATAAAATAATAATAATGGATGAATCTGCATCGTGTTATCAGATTAATAAAATCAATATTGTATCATGATGCAGATTGGTATAAGAATCATCAGCGATTCTATCATCGAATATTTGATTTATAATTAAAACATAAAATAATTCTTTATTAATAATAATCATGAAAGGCAAGATTGTATTATTTCCAGGTACCGATCAATATGATACTGCGATGAAGATAATAAAAGATAATAAAGGATCAATAGTCGCGAGAAATGATATCATATTTGCTAATATCCGTGAGCAAGTAGATAGTGGTTTCTCGAAAAAATCAATAAGCGAAGTAACAGCAATGACTCGTAGAAATAAAATACATGATCGTTTGCGAAGAAAATTAGTTAACAGAACAATATCATTCAACTAGAGTTATATTTTTGTTATTATTATAATGAACAACACAGTTAATGATGCACTTGTTCATCGCGTTCTATATAGCGAGATTGAATATTTCTATGATAAATTGATTCGTGATGAATATGGTAATGAATATTATATGCCGCCGAAAGACACTGAATTAACTTTCAGATTTATCGATAATGAGATAGTTCCGTTTGTTGGTAAGGAATCTAACATATCGCCGCGGTTAATTGTTGAGATTATGGATTTATTTAAACGTGACTTTTTGCGGAGATTTTACATACTGAATATGCCAGAATCTGATATAGTTAAATGTCTCGGACGCCCTCTTAACGATAAAGAGATTCTAGCCAAGAGAACCGTCGATGATATGTTTAATGATCACATTAATGATATCTTTAGAACGGGAAGGATTCCCAGATTCTCTAATAATCTATCTGATTATATCGGATATGAGTAACATAGTTTGTTCTGTTGTTTCATTAATATCTTTACCTGCTCGGCACATTCTCTAGAATCAGATATAACAATAATGATAACCGATTATAACCAGATTGAGGAATCACCACATTTTCTATAATAAATAATAATGAATGTGGTGTTTCCCCATCATGTTAACAATCACGAGTGTTTATTTAATATAAAAATAATATTTTTTTACAAAACATATATCACAACACAACTCCATGAACTCCCAGCTTGTCATATAACATGCTGGCAAGTTCAGGAGCATTCTGAATTAATCCCCATGTGATCCCCTAAGGTGTCAAACAACATCTTAGTAGGACCAGAGGAAATTCCGAAAGACGAAACACAAACCCCATGTGATCCCCTAAGGTGTCAAACAACATCTTAGTAGGACCAGAGGTCACATATAAACTGATTGATGAACAATGATTATATTTACAGATGGTTATGATGTTGATTTTTGCGGACGGCACATTTTGACCTTTGTGAACTCCCCGGTTGCCTTCTGACATCCGAGCAAGTTCAGAGGTCACATTTATGATTATGTACAATGAAGATAATGGTTATATATAACGAATGTGATTATATGGTTATATACAATGATGATAATGGTTATATACAATGAAGGTGATTATATGATAATGGTTATATACAATGATGATTATATGGTTATATACAATGATGATTATGGTTATATACAATGATGATTGTATGGTTATGAAATATATACAAATGGTGATGACGAGGGAATCTTGTCTACGTCCAACAGATTTTGTACACTCTCCCCCCATACAAAACCCCGGAGAGTGTAAAAGGTACACATCTCAAGGGTGTATGATAGGAGAGTGTATTTTGTCTGTTGTGGATTTAGAGGAAATGCTCCGGGTTCCCCCAATTAAATAGCATCAGTCGCCAAATGCAAGATAAATACCTTTAGCATTTTTGGAGACTCGAACACGCGAGAGTCTGTAGAGCTTCGATCTACGTCCAACCGTCTTACCATTTCGGCCATCGTTCTCTTATCAATAATACAGTTGAATTTAAGTAATATATAAAATATTGCTGCTTCACTAACAGCGATGCTTACAGAAAACAGATAGATCACTAAATAATTAACGAAAAACGATATATATCGTGTCCGTAGGGACTGAAACATCACTTCTGTCTAAAATGAGATTTTATATTTCTAGTTTCCAAAAAATATATATAATTCTGTATAACACTGAGTCTATGCGTAAAGCCGTAACAGCGGATATTGATTTAGTTATATAGCGGTTCTTAAAATAACTTTACGCACAGCTGTTATGGAATAATCAATATGCAGCCACAGCCTTCTAGATAATAGATTTCGATTGTGCACGGATTTTATGTAAACAAAGAATACAGTATTATAGACATCCGGATATTTTTTTTTGTTATAATAAAAAACGTATTATGATAACGCTCTATGAGCGTACATACAGGTTTGTATTTAGTACTTCGTTTCTCGTGTCCAGAATGCGATTGTTTTGGTCTGTAAGTTTAAAGTGTATTCTTGATAATAACGGATTATGAACTCGCAGGTACACGGGATTAATTGGCTCTGATACAATTAACGAACCGGGAGTGACCAACGGGCTAAAACTGAATAATATGTACCCTTGCTGGGCCTGGCTAGACTTAGATCTAAATGATAGCTACCTTCAATAACATCACATACCAGATTGATTGCAATTGTTGATGTTATATTTACAATACCTGGCGATATATGACGTCCGTCACCAAAGGGATTGTTATTGTGTTTTAGTATAACCGGTGGTGGGGCTATTTTTCTCCATGAATCACATATTTTTTTAAACTGTTCATCAATAAAATCGTTAACTGATTTCTTTAACTCGGACGAGTCAAATCCGGGAATGATGAATGTTGCTAGTTGTTCTTGCGTAATTCCGAAATATTTAAGAAATACTGTTGTAAATAAACGATCGGATGAAACACGTTGTTCTGGATCGTCTTCATTAACTATATAACCTTCAAAATATATAATTCTAGGTAGTTTTATTAATCTTTTATCTCTGTTAACAAAAACATTATTCAGAAACTCTAGATCTGAAGCAACTTGATTCAAATGTTGTATTGAGGCAATTATTTGATTTTTTAAATCATCGCTGTAATAAACATTAATACTTGAAAATAAATTTCGTAGATTATTAAATACACGCTCATGCTCTGATTTAATTGTATTAGCATATGAATTTATTTTATGAATATCAAGTGTAATTATTCCACCCTTTCTACCATCAATTTGTTTCGTAAAATAAAAATCTAATCTGTCTATATAATGTATAATTCTTTCATCGCCAAAATATTTTTGCCATGGATAAGCCTCCTCTTCTTTTCGATATTCTGGAAGTTGTATAAATATTCTTTTATCCGTGACGAAATCAGATCGTTTTGGTTCTAGTGGTCCTTGATAAACTGGTGGAACATCAGGCCATCCTAACACTGATCTGATCGAACTCTGATAAATATCTACGAGGTAGTCAGGAGAATTTATTTCAATAACCGCTGATAATGTTGGTTCATGAACAGTGATCGCTATTTTAGATTCTTTCCCTGTAATAGATTTAATTCTGCGTTGGAATTCATCATTAATCTGTTCTATTTGATAACTGCCAGTTGAAATTCCAACAACCTGCCAGTCAGGTGTTCCATCTGGTTTATTTTTATTCGCAAATACCAGTGAATTATTTGGTTGTTGTCCACCAAACGGTTTTGATCTAATATTTGGCCAGCTATGATAAACACGTAATTGCGCTAATGCTATTTCCTTTGCTGGAATTGCGGTTGGAAAGTTAACGCTAAATTCAGGACTGGTTGAACTTAATGATATCATAGTAGTTTTTGACGGCGTTGTATTAGCTACGATCTGCTGAAGTAATTCGAGCGACTCTGACATTATTATTATCGTTATTATTTAATTCTCCATCTTTCCGTTATTGTCACTAGCGATTATGAATGCTTCATCGTAGGTTTTCATTATCGTTACGAACTCCTCATCGGATATTTTACCATCACTGAGATACGCTGAAATATACGAGCATAATTTAGTGTATGCGGTTGTTGCTGTGTGCAATTTCATTATGTACTCGTTTAGTTTATCATTTGTACACGTAGATATTTTCTTAGCGATAATACTGAAAATACCTGCGCATGTTGTTGCCGTTGAAACTATAATTGTTACAACTGCAGGCGCTGTCATCGTTATTGTTGATAGTAATAATCCAGTTCCAGCAATAACAGCAGAAACCGAGTATACCATTATATCAATAACAACCATACGTCGACGATATTTTTTTACCTTTATCGTGTAATCGTCGATGATATTTTTTAGTTTGGTTTGACACTCACATACTTGAGCGTATCTGTGACGTTGAACGTCGATAAATGAATCCTGATTCATTATACTTATCTGGGTAACTAATTGAGGAGTTTCACATACAAATTCAATACACCACCAATAATCTGATGTGGTTAACGTTTTATCATCCGCTATCAGCATAAACGTTTCCTCGACATCTTTATTTAACACTATAGACACAATGCCAGAAAAATCATCGGTTGAATAACGCCATGGAAATGTGGTAAATACAGTAAATTTTGCACTGCTAAACACGGATAATCTATATACACCAGTGACCTCTGCAGTGTGTTTAAAAGTGTTATTTTCCTGCGACCATGTTGCTTTTCCTGATGCGACTGTGTACACGATATTGTTAGCTCGTCCGTGTGGAATTTTAACGAGATTAGTTTTTTGAATAATATTAGGAATACCACTAATGATATCGTTGAGTTTTGTGTTAATGTTAGCGAGATTAATAATAACAGTTGGTGGAGTTCCAAAAAAGTCATTAATATTTCTCTTTACATTTCTACGAAAATTTAGAAATGTTTGTATGTGATTATTATATTCAGTTCTAAATGCAGCAATTCCATCATTAATTGTCGTTAACGAAGTCGTTATTGGAATTTCCCTATCGTCGACATATTTTTTCGTTGCAGGGTCGAAATCTGTTTCTGGTGTTCTGAGATTATTAATACCATTATTATTCATGTCGAGAAATGCACGCATGATACCACCGCGCACTGACACGTATTTGGATTCTTGATCATCGACATATTTTTTTGTTGCTGCGTCTGTATCTGCGATTGGATCTCCAAGATATGTAATTTTTCTTCCTGACATAATAATGTCACCGGTAAATACATCACCAGTTTTCTTAACATAATCGTTAACCGATTTACCGGAATCCTGTATTTTACCCTGATCAGTAAAAGTAACAACATTATTAACAACCGCGTTGGGAATTCGTATAAGTACATCTGGTAGTTGTATGTTACTCGTTTTTAATCGTCCTTGTTTATCCTGAAAAACGACGACTTCATTTTGATCCACACTTGTGATATTTAATAAATCATCGATTTCATTTCTGAGCTGATCAAGAGTTGCATATTTAGATAAATCGACCTTCTCCTTATCTTTGCGAGTAGATCTTCCATAAATATCTACCATTATATTTACTGATATCAGTTTAAGTGTTATGACGTAGTGTAGTGAACGCGTGCATTACTTTATGAGGCGGTGCTGTTGATTTTGATATAGCATCAAGCACAGCAAGGGTTTCACGACCGCATATTGGAGGATCAGTTTTTTTTTGTGTTGGTAGCGTTGAATACCAGATTGGAATATCGCCGGTAACGTACTCTAAAAATTCTTTTGGTGGTGCTAATCCATACGAATCGAAATAAATAATTTCACGTGGATCAATTGCATATCGTACCCAGTGCGTGCATGGTCCAGAGTTTTTATCGAGATTAATGATACCGGTTTCAATATTGTTTGGTTTTTTTGGTAATTGATCGCGCATAAAAACACCTCTGACATTTTTTATTTTTAATTGCTTAGTAGCATTAAGTAAATCAAAATTGGACATGGGTGTTATTAGTAAACTGTCCCTGGTAATCTTAAACCCTTTCCGTATGAATACGGGGTCCCTGGTAATCTTAGACCCTTTCCGTACCATGAATGTGGAGTCCCTGGTAATCTTAAACCTCTTCCCTTTTTTTTGATTCCTTGTCCGGTTACTTTCTTTAATGCCATTCCAGCAGCTGTTCCAACAGCACCTAGCGCAGCTGCCTTTGCAACAGCTGGGGCTGCAGCTGCTATTAATGCTGGTATAGCTGCGAGAAGCGGAAATATACCACCCGATTTAGCAATATCTTTGATGGCGCCCGCAGAAAGATTAAGTTTAACGCCTTTATTTGATTTTTTAGCGTCATTGAAGTTTTTGAACTGATTCTCAGTCAATGATAGTTTATTTGCACCGGTCATCTGTTCTCGCTTTAGCGATATTTTTATTCCATAGTTATTTTTTGATGCTGATTGCAGCTTTTTAATCTGACCAGGAGTGAGACTCACACTAACGTGATGATATGACATTATTAATATTATGAACGGTCTAATTACATGTTTTCTACTGGAGCATCAATAACTCTCATTCGTCCACCAACACCTTCGAGTAACATCGATTTATCGCTGAGTATAACAGCAATTGCTCTGTAATTGACAATAGCTCCTCGAGTCACACGAGCTCGAAAATGAATATCAACTACTGATTGTCTGGTTAAATCTAAATGTTCTAGTGAAAAGTAATAAATCGGATACAGCGTTGTAAAATCTGTGATATTTGTAAACCAGTATCAATGTTTTGATCACGACCCATGAACGACATAAGACGATGATATGCACGTGCTACATGATTATCTTCAAAATTCAGTAATATATCCTCGGATGGTTCTTGATGTCCATTAATCCTTAATGAAACCTCAGAAACACCAAGTTTGTCAAATATCATTATACTTTCATCTTGATTGTTTATTCTTGCAACATCTTGTAATGTGATAAATATGTGTTTTGGTGCAGAAACACCCTGCTGAGAAGCTATTTGCCATGTAAATAAACCATTAATATTACTCTGGATAGCATCTGTGGTTGTTGTTAACCATGATAACGTTGATTTACCGACTTGACTCATGAAAGATAGCAACCGGTCTTCTTCAGATATTGAGGGAGTCATCACTGGCATCCACAGGGAAAGTTTTGTTAGTACTACTTTACCAGGATCACCAATGGGTTTCCATATTGCATCATTATCATCGCCTTTTCGTACAAGTACAACTGTATGTTTGGCTCCGAAAATGACTTTTCTGACATTTCTACAAAATCCAAAAATATGTGACAGTGGAATCGCACATGAAAATGTTCTCCTATCACCTTTTAACATTGATTTACGTACTGCAAATCCTAAGTTGAAATTTGGATTAACATTAATAATCATATTTTCTACATCCACATCGGCGTTTCCAGCATGATTCTGTGGTCGTCTTATATTATATTGATCGTTATCAGAGTGGTTAGAAGTATCCTTGACAAACATCATTGATGGACCAGCTGATCTTGAGTAATCGTCGCTGTATCTTGCAAGGCCTAGTATTGTCGTGGCAACGTCGACTTCTTTCTGAATTGATTCAATATTTTTTCCGTCAATCATGTACGTAGCGCTATCAAATAACGCCATAATACCATTATTAACAAAGCCGACACTAACATCAGCGGCGTATGCTACTGGTGCTGCAGGAGCAACATTATTTAAAATTTCACCTTCAACTTCGATAAATGCTTCAGCGGGTAAGAAATATCTACTTGTATCCTGAACCTGTAGTTCGATTCGTCCACGCTGATCTGGAATTCGTGCGTCGTAAGAATAATACTGATAATCGCGCACAGACTCATCTTTGAGAACTGGTGCATCCATGTCAAACGCGGGGTCAGATACGCGCTTAAACATCCTTATTATTATCGTCTTCGTCTAACTCGAAGACCACTTCCTGCTATCAGACTAGCGGTTATATTTTTTTCCTTTTCCGACATCGGGATATCAGCTAACTCCGCTAGTTTTTGATTAGCGGCTTGATTTATTATTTTACTTACATTTGCGGGCATCACTTCAGTGCTATGTAATTTCACAGGTTGAGGTCGGGTCGCTTGTGGTCTGCGTATTAATCTTGATAGTCTATCTTTAATTGCTGAAAATGCTCTGCTAGCAAGATTACCAACAGCGCTTATACCCTTTTCACGAACAACATCAATAGCTTTCATTCCTAGCTGCTTTGCAATCGGTATTGCTTTTGGGGCTATCCTCCTAAACAAACCCTGAATAACATCACCTAATCCATTTCCGTAGGTCGTTTTGTATACTGGTAATCGAGAATTTATTACCCTGACCATGGTAGGTCCACGAGTATTGTGTATGATCATTTTATTATTAAGCGACTTTATCACTAATTACATACTTAGTCACTATGATAATCATCGGCGATTTCATTAATGAGAGACCGATATACATTAATATCATAACACCGTCTGTAAATAATCGTTTACAAATATCAGCTACTTCATTATTGATTTCTGGAGAATTATTACCAGCTCGTTTTCCTCCAATGAGGATTTCTAGTCGATCAACGTCAGCAAGAACGTTATTAGGACAGGTAATAAAACCACTCCCTAAACCACTTCCAGTTGCGCCAGAAGAGGTGTCTGACGGAATATATTCTTCTTCTTCCTCAATTTTTGTTTGGATTGGTTGTTGCCGTGTTTGTGATTTTGGAGATAAAATTGGTATTCGTGATTTTGGTGATGCTTGTAATTGTTTCGTTTTTTCTTGTCGTTCTTGTTCTTGTTGTTCTTGTTTCTTTTTTTGTCGTTCTTGTTGTTTTTGTTGTTCTTGTTGTTGTTGATATTGTTGTTGTTGATATTGTTGTTCTGGCGGTAATTGCATGAAGGTAATATAATTATCTATTGCATGAATATATTCAATATATCTTGGATCACTACTTCTAGCCTGATCAACGTCATAGTGTATACGAAATATCCATTTATACCAATTATCACGACTTGTAGGTTTATCAGCATATTCAGATTTTAAATAATGTTTTCGATCATTGAAACTTTTCACAGCAATCACAGCTAAATCTGGATTTTTAATATTTTTAATATAATTAATAGCACCTTCGATAAATTTGTCATTTATATTAATTCTTTCTTCTTGTTTTGGTAGACGTTCCTTTATATCACCTATTTCAGCACCTTCAGGTTGATCTTCATCCTCGGGTATTTCTGGGACTGGCATCGCTGCAGCTATTTCGGCTGGAAGTTCACGTAAAATTTCTTTTGTCTTTTTTGTTCTTCTTGCTATTTTTCCAGTTGCTTCAGCGGTTTTCTCTAACACAGGTAGAATACCTTTAGTGGTCTCAGTGATAGGTTTAAATAATTTTTTTGTATCCTCTTCATATTCAACTTGAGATTCCTGACGCGATTGTAGTTGTTGCTTAACAGAATCACGAACAGGTAGATATTTTTTAATTGCCTCTAGTCGCTCTCGAGCTAATTTAGCTGAGTGTGGTTCTTCAATACTCATTATTGATAATATTTATAATGGATGTTTAATTTACATCAGCAGGGAGGGTGGACGTCAAAAAATTAAGTGACCAGTACGTGAAAAAAATCAGAAAAAATATGGTCAATTAGAGAAGTTTTCATTATTAAGACAAAAACTTTTGTTTTACAGCCTTTCGTAGGAACCCTTAATTTCAAAAAATAAGGTCTATATAGTTAAGCGAAAAAAGTTGTTGGGTTCACCCCCCCCCCCTGCTGCTATAATTATACAAATCTCATATATGATGTAAGCGATTCCAGCAAAAGCAGAAAAGTTATTAAAGAAACTCTACGTAAGATAAAAGATTTCATTTCTGATCTTTCTTCTATGATACTTTTAATTCTCGAGATTTTCATCAATTTAATCTTAATATAATCAATAATTGCAATATCTTGCACAATACATTTTAATTAATTATTACTTTTATCTGTATTTTTACATCTTGGTTAACAATATGTCTAATCTTTCTCTGTGAAGTATTAGTTTGTTTGATGCAAACATTAAAACGCTTTTGCATCTGTTAAACATTTGTCTCATTTGAATAAACATTCCACAACAGCATTGTTCAGTACTAGTTGCTCTAAGGTATGCTTTGCTTACAAACCTTGAATATATTAATGGAATGCATTTATCTAACTCATAAGATAATTTCTTTATACACGAGTCTTTCGATCCCACACGTCCCTTGCGGAGTGTGGAAAATAAGAATATAAGTATGACATATATTTAAAAAGGCAAGAACTAAAATTCAAATGTTGCTAAAAGTTCCTTTGAAGAAAAGAACTCTAATTCTAACTGAATTATATTTAGCTGCTATATAGCAATAATAGCCAAAAAAAATTCATTAACGGAATGTCAGTTTAATTTACTATATTGTTCAATATTAAAGCAATATTTCACGCAAGTGAATAGTTGCCTCAAATGAGTATGAGTGTATTCTGTTGTAGAAAAACCTTTTTGTGATTTATCAAAATCATTCGTAAAAAGTGCTAGGAACAAATCATTACACACAAATATGAGAGCAAAATGATGGATGGCATGCGAATAAGTCAAGGGCTGTATTAAATTGACGATTTAAAATGCCCAGCGACAAAATAACAGTGTATATACGTGGTAAATTGTTCAGCTCCATTGACAGAGGTTGCCTTAGCTTGCAAACTACATTTTGAAGAATGTTTGTGTTGCTTTCTGATAGAAAGCTGGCTGATTTCTAACTTGAATAATTTGAAGAAATGTCCTAATCATTCATGACAAATGAAGCAGGATATATCTTACAAGTAGATTTGGAGACTGATGAAAGTTGCTTGTCTACTTTAAGGACTATCCCTTAGTACCTGGGGAAACTCATATATAATACAGGTGATTTATCTGAACTTCATAAGCTATTAATGGAAAAAATAAAGCCAATGGTCCCTAAATTGTTCTGTACTTTGAACAACAAAGAGAACTATACCATTCGTTACAGAAATTTAAATTGTATATTCAGTTAGATATTAAACTGAAAATGGTACATAGAGTTGACTTCTTTGATCATCAACCAATTTTTGAAATAATATAAAGACTCAGTACAAGTTTGCAACCAAAATGTTCAAACTACATTGACAGGGACACCCTCAAACTTATAAACAACTCAGTGTTTGCCAAACAGATGGAAAATCTCAGGTAACTGTAAAAAATAAGTACGGATGAATAGAAATATGGATAATTTCAAAAGAAATGTAATTGCCAGGAGAATGATAATTGATTTTTATACTTTATACTGGTTTAGTTTAGCAAGTAATATAACGAAATTAGCAAATCGTGTCTGCAGGGATTTCAGAGTATTAGAGTTATTGTAAATGTTGTTATGAATTTTTAGTCAACCTAAAGAAAAAAATACAATTATCCAACGAGGCTACTTTGCGCCTGGGAGATTTACTGTGTATCAATTTTGAAACACAATGCTTACGTTGACATGAAAACCAACTTAAGTCATACTAAACAAGAGGCTTTGAAAAAGACAATGTGTTCGCTATACCACCGATAAAAGGACAGTTGTACTAATATTCAAAGATTTGCTAAGGAGCACACCTATGAAGGAGTTTTGTGTATTAATATCAAAACTCTATTAATTTATGTCGGACTAATACTGGAAAAAAATTATCAAAGGAATTATTTAGTCTCTAATAAATAAATAGCTTAATACGTATGATGTATTGTGATTACTTGTACCATGATGACATTTACCAAGAAACCAACTTGCTTTGATCACACAAACAAGAATGCATAATATTACGATGAACAAGGTATATAGATCACGTGTACTGGAAGACAAGCATGTTTTGGTTGACAACATTAATATATTACCCAACAGCTATTTCAGCTGCGTCATACTTGGTTGTGAACGTTTCCACGGGGTTATAAACGGATAGTAATATATCTAGAGCCTTATAAAATACAGGAGCGCTTGGGAACACAAATAATAAAATCATGTATCAGCCTAATGGTCCCCATGAAGTCTGGTGACGTTGTATCTTCAGTACGTTTAGCAGAAGGCAATTACCGCATGTTTAAAGGTAAAAGAACATCAAATGAGAAAAAGCCAGAAAGAAACAAATAGAACTAGTAGTTTTTGGGCTGATAACATTAAAATGAACCGTAGACAATCTAAATATTGATTAAAGAGAGACACAGATGCATCAAAGATGCATTTCGTCAATGGAGTTAAGGTCCTGGGGTAAATAGCTGCAGATGATGAATGTGATATTTCAGAGAAAAGCTTTGAGAAAATAAGTAGCAGCTTATTTTCGGCCGAAGATCGAATGTTTTAGACACCAGATTTGGATTTTTTCCTTTGAAACTGAAGGCTTACTTTTCCCTATTGTAGTATAGAAAATGAAGGTAAATGCCGCATCATATAGTCTTAGTTCTTTTAAAATTCAGTTATTATTTTAAAGTTGCGGGAAAGTGAGACACATTGTTCTCCAGCCGCGAAAAATGAACGGCCCCAAATTGTTGATTGAATGTCTGTAATTTCCCGTGCTGTGAGATCATGCAGAACTTGTTAACCACCTGTGAAGACTATGCAATTGAAAATTATATATTGTATAATACTAAATATAATTAACCAAACAAAGTCTGTGCGCTCTTTAGACTTGGATGTTTTGAAATTCCTGTACAACACCAGTTTGTATTAAATGGAGACATTTACAATATGTTACGACCTTCACATATCGCGGACACGTAATTTTCGCAAACTTGTCAGATAAAGAGGATATTTTAAATCAGAGCTCTTCTGTGTACATACTGACCTGGTAATACAGAGATTCGCTGGTGATTACAACATCACGATATATAATTTTCTCTTGTATTCGTTTATAGCCCATGCATGTCAATTTCTCTCATTCTTTCCCTTTTTGTGTTAATTTGAGACCTTTCGCATCACAAGGTTTAATTTTGTTTACCTCTTAAGAAAGGTGTTTTACTTGTTTTGAACTTCACTGGCAACATTTTGAAGCTGAATTGACTAAAACGTATGGAGTTGTTTGTAGTAAATGTAGAATTAGGTAGTTATATCAGTCAAAGGATGCTAAATAGATGATAACAGGTTATATATACATTATTCTACGTACTGCCATAATTTAGCGCATTATATACCATAGGTGACTTTGCGTCCATTAAACCGTTGTTTGCAAATACTAAGTCCAATAGATTAGCGAAACAGACTGTTGCTTGGTAGGCTATACTTTGTCTATATAACTATTAATTATGTAAATTTTTATGACCACCTTGATAGTGACACTATATCATTTTGTGCTAAAATATTTTCTTTAATTTTTGAGGAAAACAGGAGTTCAAACTTGTGTCATTAGCCAGCTATGGGTATATCCATTATACTATGCAACCGCAATCTCTCTCTCTCTCTCTCTCTCTCTCTCTCTCTCTCTCTCATGGTAATGGTTAAAGAACAAGTAAGATCGTTTATGGTATATAAATAAAAGAAAAATATCTTTGCAGTTCTAGTACCATAGGAACTACCACTCTTTCTAACAAATCAGTATAGTTGTTAAAAATATACCAGCCGTAGTATACAAATATGGTATAGGGACGAGAAAGGTATTTATTGGATTGTGTCAGTCATACCTCGTTAAGGACCCATGTGATCAAAATACTGTTTATTAAACAGAGAAACGGAATGCCAGCTTCGATTTATAATATAGAAAAGAAAAGTAACACTATTTATAAATAATTGAAAATCAATATGTTATTATAGGACATAAAGTATAATAAATAATTTACACGAATTATTATACATGTTATGATTGAATTTTCAAGCAATTGTTACAAAATGCAATATTTAGTATTTTAACTTAAATTTGTTATCAATCCAAAAGTTACACTAAGTGTACCAAACACCTGTATTAAAGCTTAGAATAAAAATTTTAATGGAATGAAAATGTTCGGCTCTTTTATACAAATTTACAGTGTGTGTTACTTTTGATTTGCATACCTTTTTCTTTTCATTAACTGTTGACATCTTTTTTCGGCGACTTAGCGGTGGGTTGTGATTACAATTATCAAAAGTAATAACCAAGGATTAAAGACTTCAGTGCTGACGACGTCTTCTTTAATTGCTGGCATCAGTGAATCACGGTTTGATTAGTGGGATAGGACATTAACAATGTGCTAATTATTGTTTAAAACAATTTCGGCTCTTTTAGACGAATTTACAGTTTGTGGTACGTTTAATTTCTTTTCATTCAAATTAGCGTGCATTCA
>JAECUM010004311.1:0-20059 GCA_016617855.1 Megalonaias nervosa | reverse complement strand
TATACAGTGATGTGTTTTATGGCACAGAAATGCTAATTAGGGTATTATACAGTGTTGTGTTATATGGCACAGAAATGCTAATTAGGGTATTATACAGTGTTGTGTTATATGGCACAGAAATGCTAATTAGGGTATTATACAGTGATGTGTTATATGGCACAGAAATGCTAATTAGGGTATTATACAGTGTTGTGTTATATGGCACAGAAATGCTAATTAGGGTATTATACAGTGATGTGTTTTATGGCACAGAAATGCTAATTAGGGTATTATACAGTGATGTGTTTTATGGCACAGAAATGGTAATTAGGGTATTATACAGTGTTGTGTTATATGGCACAGAAATGCTAATTAGGGTATTATACAGTGATGTGTTTTATGGCACAGAAATGGTAATTAGGATATTATACAGTGATGTGTTTTATGGCACAGAAATGGTAATTAGGATATTATACAGTGTTTTGTTATATGGCACAGAAATGGTAATTAGGGTATTATACAGTGTTGTGTTATATGGCACAGAAATGCTAATTCGGGTATTATACAGTGTTGTGTTATATGGCACAGAAATGCTAATTCGGGTATTATACAGTGATGTGTTTTATGGCACAGAAATGCTAATTAGGGTATTATACAGTGTTGTGTTATATGGCACAGAAATGCTAATTAGGATATTATACAGTGTTGTGTTATATGGCACAGAAATGCTAATTAGGATATTATACAGTGTTGTGTTATATGGCACAGAAATGCTAATTAGGATATTATACAGTGTTGTGTTATATGGCACAGAAATGCTAATTAGGGTATTATACAGTGTTGTGTTATATGGCACAGAAATGCTAATTAGGATATTATACAGTGTTGTGTTATATGGCACAGAAATGCTAATTAGGTTATTATACAGTGATGTGTTTTATGGCACAGAAATGCTAATTAGGATATTATACAATGATTTTGTTGTGTTATGTGGCACAGAAACACAAATAGGTTACTTAGTACCAAGACCATTAGAGTAATGTGCCCAGACCAAGGACACACTGCAGTTGCTGACCTGGTCTGATGTTGATGGTAGGATTCAAACTCACACCCTGTCAGTGAAGAATCTGGCATGCTAACCAGTCTGTCTACATTAGTTGAACCATATGACATGTAGAGGATGCATAGGGCCTATTCTACATGCCAAGCACATAGGGAAAATTATACAGGGGGCACTTTACAAATAGTATGAACTACTGAGAGACTAGCCAGTGTAAGGTGAAGTTGTTTACATTTGAAACATGCACAATGGAGAGAATGTTGGTACACCTCTGTGTTACTTTCATGTACTGTGGCTAAAATTTCTTTGAATGTTGTACATGTGGAAATTGTGCATGATCTAAGCACATAGCTAATCCAAATGACTTCTCCCATGTGCTCAAAAGATCAGCCCATATTAGTCTAAAGTAAACTATCTGTAGCTGTTATCAAAATAGGGAAAAGGAATTTTGCTAGACTAGGCAATAATAGCTTCTGAATGAATTACCAAATGTATAAAATGTAGAAAGGTTATCGGCTCCTGTTTTACAATTTACCTCTGAAGTCCAGGAAGTGAAAATGATGAAGTGGAGCTAGCAGTTTTTTGATAGGTGCACATCTGAAGTAAGGCCAAGCTGTATACTCTATAACCCATATTGCACACATCAGTCATACATGAATATAACGGGAATAGAAAGTTCTTTAAACAATACCTAAGATATACAAGGATTTAAACAGCCAATATAACCAGTGAGGAAAAACCCGGGGAAATTCTTTTTGTATAAAAATCTAACCCTATGCAAAATATGAAACTGGAGTGCCACCACAATGGAATTAGCTGATTTATATTGAGTTCCTTCTCTTGGATAAGCAAATTAGTTTCTTTGCTCTGGAACTCTGACTGAATTAAATATTAGGGCTTCTGACACCAGGTGTTTGTTGACATCAACAGCATCAGCAGCAACCATATTATAATTGGCATCTCTCTATGATCCTGTTAAGTTTTGTCATCATGTCTTTGTTGTTGCCATCCATACCATCATGTTCACAACATCCAACAAAAACAGAAACAAGAAATCTTCCTAAGGGGATAAGAATTGAAAGTCTGAGGACAGAATACAAAGCTATCATGGGAGGACAAGACGATATGCATTGTATAGGTTTATACTACTATAAAAAGCTATAAGCCTTGGGTGTACAAATTAGATTTCCCAATGTCTGGCTCTCAACTGACATTTCTGTATGGTGATGAAGGTGGCACTGGTATGAAAATTAGTATGACAACTGTTTATTAACAAGTGTTTTATTGGAAGAATATAAAAAGGGGAGAATGACATGTACAAGGTCACAAGTTTTAAAGTGAAATGAAAGAAAGAACGAAATGAAAGAAAATTTATTGATGAAAAAACACATGGGAAGTATTCATATTCTGAATAAACACAGACTCCGACCAGTCCATTCAGTGGTTGCTTGTGTGAATAATACATGGACTCTGAGCAATCCATTCAATGGTTGCTTAGTTGTGTGTATAATACATGGACTTCAACAGTCCATTAATGGTTGCTTTAAGTTTTGTGTTTAATACATACACTCTGACAAGTCAAATTCAGCTGATGCTTAGCAGTGTGTATAAAACATAAACTCTGAAAAGTCCATTTAATGGCTCAAATTAATAAATAATAAAGTTTAAAAATCTTAGATCTAATCACAAAACTATAACATAAACCGTCCAACTTTCAATCCAAACCATGGCTTACTTGAATAAAAAGGTACTGTCTGTTTTTCAGTAACATATTTTTCCATCTCTATGCCAAATATGATTCTCAAACATATATATAAATATAAAAATCCTATATTCATGAAAACAAACTACTTATGTGATACATTATGAACAATATCTGAATAACTGTCGAGTAAAATTTTGACAACAACCAAAAAGTGATCATGTACTCAGCTGTTCAAACAAATTCTCTGCTTCACATACAGATTTTACATATCTATCTTTAAATTGCATCATGGGATTTTGAGCGAAAAAAAAAAAAACAACAATGTTTAATGTTAATTAATGAATCCAATGATTCAAAATATGCTGGAGAGTTTGTATATCTTAGATATGGTTTTTGCTCCTCATGACTTAAAAAGGAGGTCATAAAATCCAGACAGTGCGTTAGTGGATACCATTGATTCTTTCAGTATCCGGCGTTGTATCTTTTTATAAACCTCCAGTGGTATTTTATGCAAACACATGTGCAACCCGTGGAGTCCGTCAAAAGCAACACGAGCTTGTAAATCAGCCCTTGTCGAATAATTAAATATGCCTCCTTCTATGCTAACTGATCTTACGGAATACTAAAAGTGTTAAACCATTTTCAGGATGTGGGGGTTTTTTTGCATCAAAGAAGCTGGCAAAGTTCTAATTGGAAAAGACTGAGAAACCTAGTAATGTTCTAGAAGAATGCAAAGGTTTATTCTATTTATGTCATGCTATATTTGCATGCAACACGTGAAGCACCTGTAGTGACAAATGATGCAACAAAGAATAGACATCCATAGGAATTCACAAGACATTTGTACGCAAGACAAGACATGATACAAGACAACACAGGTCTTCGTGACGCACAATTTTACCACATTTTCGAAGAACGTGCAGTAAAATCCGTGACAATTCAGTACGTATACAATCATCTGCATATAACAAGTAACTTCTATCATGGAGTCTATCATAAGTTAACATTAACACCGATATAAAGATTTGGGATGCATTCTAAAATTATAACACTAAACACTCATCATAGATTACCACAAACTAGATTTCAGGATTAAGGATATAATAAAAGATAATTATAGTATGTTCTATCAGATATTAGTATATAACACAGACTGTAACAAAACTATCCTCTCCAGTCTAATAACCAGTGTGTAAGACAGAGCATCTCTCAGGATCCATGGCGCCAGTTACTAGAAGTTTATCTCTATCGAAGTTGAAGCAAATTGCCTGTGAATTATTGGAAATTCGTGCATTGATCCTGCTCCGTAGGGTTCCAGTTGGAGACAGGACAGCTATGTGGCGGGGTAACCCACCTAAAACATATAAATCGTCGTTTTTGTCCACTGCCAGCCCTTGTGGACAGGCGAAGTTTTCATCTTTATATTGAAATATCTCTTTCCCATCCAGGCCAAAACAATATACAGAATTCAGGCCGGGGCAAGAAATATAGATTTGTGTTCTGGCATTGTTAAGTGATACATTACTATTCACCCAATCCAAATGTTTCTCCCATTTTCCGATGACTTGATAAAACTGTTCATATCCTTCTTTTGAAATTATCATCCACAAAAACTTACTCCTTTTCCTGTTGTAGCATGTCAAAACGATAAGGTCGTGCGAAAGGAAATCTACTCCAAAGCAATTATATCTTGTTTTGACGGTCTTCGTATGTTTGATTGCTTCATCCACATACAAAAACACAATCTTTGATAACTTTGGTAACGAAACAGCGACTGTTTTGTTTCCAAGGTAGCATACATCCCACGGGGACACAGGCAAGTAAAAATCCGCAATAATTTTGTATGAAGGGTCCAAGAGACAGCATCTTTTATTGTTATAATCTGCCAGAAATACAGAATGTCCAGGAAGAAAGGTAACGCCAGTGAACCATGGCCTCTTCCCGCCCTCTGGGCGCGCAACGTCAAATATTGCCAGAGTTTGTGTTGCTGTTCTGCTTGCGTCCACTAACCTATGGTGGGTTGCGGCACTTCCCATAACCTCTATGTTAAATGAAAGGTACAATATCCATTCCAATAGGTTTTAAGTTTTCAGCGATTTCACAGTCTGCTCTTTCTCCGATTCCATCATTTTCTAGCCTAATTAAACCTTTCATATTTACTTAATAATTGTACAGTTTCGTATTGTTACGCTATGATATGTGTTCTTTTGAATTAACGCTAACAGTGTGTATAACAAAAAATCTCTGATAATTAAACATATCACTGGTCATGTTGAAAGCCTACTCTAGCCAAGTCTAGATCTTGACATGATTTCAAAACGAGCGCCGTTGAAGTTCACCGACTGGAATAAATAGAACTACCGAAGCATTCATTTCTTCCTTGTTTTCCCTTCTATTGTTAGGTAGTATTACCAACAACTAGCAAATAGAAACTATTCAATAAAATGTGTGAGTACTGCAATACAAGAGCAATTATATGAACAAATTGAGACTATCGATTTTGTTCGATCTTCCCTGTATTTAGATAAAGTGGTATTATCCATAAACAGGCGTTAGAGGGAGCAAAGGAAATATAATGCATCATCATCGCTGTCCTCCCCCACTTCATCATTATCATCCTCCTCCATTTGATCATTATCATTATCCTCCTCCTCCTCATCATCATCGCCATCGTCTTCATCGTCATTGTCGAATTTATCATTATACATTATATCATCATTTTTCTTCTCTATATCAACACTATCATCATTATCATCGTCATCGTATCATCATCATCATCACTGAAACCATCATCAGTGACGAGCTTACAGTGGACAGAAATATGATGGTTAGTAGCTGGATTTTACCACCATTTCGAGCACTTTTTTGACTGTATCATGCTTCCATGTGTCCTTGGAAAAGGCATTCGCATGCCGAGGAAATGGAAACGATGTGCCTTTCCCAGCAGTAAGGGCCTTAGCGAGGTCCGAAAGGTGTGATCGCACCAGGCCCGCACGCTAGGGTGGAGTTTTAGAGTTTATTGAAAACAGTTTATAATTAAAAAAAATATTGATTTTGAAAACAAACTTGATTTTTATGTGAATATTTTTCAGAATTTCTTCAGTGATATAGAAATTAGATTTCAGGGGCTTATTTCTCTCATTTAGTACAGAGCCCGCACGGCCCTAAAACTGCCTTTGTTTCCAAGTACACACAGAGGCAGCATATAAGAGCTGGCCTCTTTGTGTGTGTGTGTGTGTGTGTGTGTGTGTGTGTGTGTGTGTGTGTCACGGTAACAAAAAGAGTTTCGCATACATAGGGAAAAAAACAAACAAACAACCGAGTTGTAATCTATATGGTGAGTGGGCATATATGAATCGATAAAGCTTGTGCCATTCGCTGAGCAAACTTCAGGTCTTATTGATGTACAAGACGACCCTTGTGTTGACTTAGAACCGCCACAAATGTTCTAGCGATGATTAGATGGTCTATATTATCTTTGTCATTGATATCGTCCTCAGAGCGCCTTAACTGAAGAAATAAATATGAATTAGATGATCTTAAAACTGCTTTCTACTCCCAAATGTTTTTTATTATATAGTTGCTTACGCGGATCATTACTGTCATGCATTCCAAAGTAAACGCTCTTAACGGACTGAGCACATCGGGCTTCCCATATTTATGCCATGATATATATTTTATCTTTATAAAGCACTTGAAGGGTTTTCTATACCATTTTTTAAAGCATGTCTCGCTATCATATTTCTTGTAAACTTTAATAACTGATAAATTTAACAGAATATTGTAATTCCATATGCCGCTATATGATTACTTATTAATCTGCATTAAATAATGTGGTGTTTGTGAGGGGAGTCAAATCTTTGCTATGATGACTCTACGGTTGAAATATTCGGCACATTGTGTGTTCCGTATTGAAAAAGGACACTTCTCAATGGAATAGATATATGGCAGCTATATTGGGTTTGCAAAGGCTGTTGCATACTACACGTTTTTCTGTCTTTGATTAGCTAATTGTGTCTTTATAAATACCTGATACTTCTGTTTTATACAGTTGCAAAATGAGCTTAGTATGACTTGTGCCACACAAGATGATATACATGTTAATCTATTTCTAAGGTATGGATTAGGACAAATTTAGATAATAACTAAACCTGACATTTATATAATATTGAAAGCAATCATGAAAACTAAAGTAGCATCAAATTACATAAAGCACACACAAATAGGTCGATAATATCAGAATCTGATAAATAATGTAAAAAAAAAAAAAAAAACGTACACTTTTACTATAATTTGTTAGAAGGCTTACTTTGTCACCCTATCAACAAACATTTCAATATTGATCGTATCTGAAATCTCTTCATAATTATCATTAGCAGTCATAATATTTTAAAAAGTGAAAAAAGAAAAAAAGAAAAAACAAAATACATAGTAATTTTTATCTTACAATTTAGAAAAAAATGGGGATGATGTCATCCTACCCATCTGTCGGTCTGCCTATCATCCATCCATCCATACTTACTGTAGTATTGCAATGCATATTACAGACTTTGGGATATAATTAGTGGTGATCTGTTGATGTGCGCAATGGTTGTAAAATTTTCTTGTAATCCCGGGGTGGGTAGGGGTGGTCATATATTTTTTTTTTTTTAACATTTCAGTTAATTTCTTAAGTATTGTGGGTTGAGATCTGAACAAAGGTTTGCATCATCGTCAACTCAGGGCTTAAACATATGAAACGGAGGATTTGGATTATACCTTCATGCACCCTCTGGGTTATAACTTTGGAAACAGTTGAGATCTCTAGTCTATAACCATACTAGTGTTTTAAAGGAAATGACTTAAAATCAGCCATATAGTCAATACAGCAGGGGTATAAGAAAAAAAAAAAAATGGATCGTAATTTGGAAACAGTTTAGATACCTTGGTCATTTATTGATTTAAAGGATATAATAAACATAATCAAACATATGTCTGGTACAAACACTTGAGAACTCCTCAGAAGGAAAACAATGGTAGTAACCTACGGTATATGGCGAATCACAGCTTCTGGTTTAAACAGATTCCTTCCTCTTGCAAAACATACAAACCAGAAAATATAAACAAAATTTACAATATGCAGAGATTTCAACAGAACACGTATAAACATTAGCAAAATTATACACCGTAAGGGATTAAAATTAATCATTTGTAACTGAAGAAAAAGTAAACAATAAAAATATAACAATTATCACTCTAGATAATAAAAAATTGGCTCGTGGAATGTTTTACAATATAAGTGTAACTTTATGAGATTCTAACACTATCATATTTATGTGGTGTGCACAAAAAAAGGGAGAGCAGGGATTAAGGGACATAAAACTTTTATAATTAAAAAAATGAGGGAGCATCACTAATACTCCAATAAACAAGCCCTTTGTGCTGGGATACGGCTGCGTGGTCCCCCCCCCCCCATAGTGGATAATCGTAAGGAAAGAACCAAAGCCAAGTGTGTGTGTGTGTGTGTGTGTGTGTGTGTATATATATATATATATATATATATATATATATATATATATATATATATATATATATAGAGAGAGAGAGAGAGAGAGAGAGAGAGAGAGAGAGAGAGAGAATTACAAATATACATCAAACAAAAGAGAAAATGCTATCCCTGGACTCTACAGGAAAATGCTCGCAAATACTAGGCATAATTTGTATTTAATACACACAATACTATCATATAGGATTGAGAAGTTTTCATTATATATAATGAAAGCAGGATTTGGCTACATAAGCCCGTTTACAAACATGAACACATGATAAAAAAAAAAGAGTCAATAAATGCTACACAAAGGCACCCTACAATCAAAGGAACATTACTACAAAAGCCAGAAACTTCAATATATAGGTTTCAAAGTTTGATTGGAAGGTAGTACAAGCCCCCCCCCCCCTCGTAATTTATATATATAACATATGGGGAAAACAAAGAAGAGAAACCGCATTCCAAATTATTTTTCCAAAATGTTTTCTTTGTCTTTTGGGAAATACCCAATCTATCAAACTTGGGACATAAAAGCTTTTAATATTAAATAACAGGAGGGGCATCTTTAACTCCAACCAGCTCAATGTGCTGGGACAGAGCTTTGGGGCGTCCACAAAATACCAAGTTGATTAAGAGATAGTAACAGGCAATATTTATAATGCATTGCTGTTAGAAGACTGGCATTGACTATGTGAATTATTGTAACTTAGGATCCGAATTTCTTTACACAATTATAGATATTTGTTTGCAAGTAATTGCGGGTTCTTTTCATACTGATTTTGCTCCAATAAGAAAACCTTTCTTGCCAAAATCATGTCAAAGTTATAAATTTATTGGCAGAGAATTATTTCTAAAAACCTTGCATTATTTGAGATGCTTAAACATTTGGAAGCAAATGTAGTATTTTTGACTTCTTGTTCCTGCACCTCACTTGAGTAATTAAACAACTGGACAACTGAATTTGATGTTTACATTCAGTGTGAAAACTATACAAACGACACTGCATAAAGTGTTTATTATATAAAATGCATGGAGTCAATTTGCATGGTACAAACTTTAGTACAAATTCTTCTATAATCATTTTGCATGCAAGGTTTACTGAAACAAGCCTGTTACCTGGATGATATATTGTACATTTACACAGTCATGCTAGATTTGCAGTCGTGTAATGAAAGTCAAGATCACAGGTCAAGGTTAAATGTACTTTTAGCATGTGAGTTGTAGCACTGAAACTGATGAAGATAGTGGTATGAAAACTGGTAAACTTTTACATACATGTAGGTACTGGGCAAGTAATTATTTTACAGCCATAAATCTAGTCAGCAGGTGAGGGGAATGAAAGATGGAGTACTAAATATTTTGAGAAGCAGCCATTGGTAAAATGGATGTAACTTTCTTCAATTATACATATGATAAACTTCAATCTATGCACTAAAGTTGGCAGCAAAACATTTACTTTTAATTTGGTATCCTGTATTTAATTTCCTCCTGGCAAACAGCATATGAACTCTTGGTGCATGGCTATATTGTTAGGTGCAGTCTAGGGAGTCCCTCTGTTTAACAGCATGGGGCTCAAAAAGTTGCTGTGAAACATGTTTTTCAGGGCTGAAGAAAATTACTCTAACTCTGATGAAAGGTATGGTTTATATGCTAGTATAATGCATAAAAATTTTTTTTTTTAAAACAAAATTAGGATTAGATTCTATGGGATATTTATTAGTAGTCAAATCCCTGTAAAACAAGGGTGTCTAATACACTAATTTCATCGATCTTACTTCAAGATCAAAGGTGAAAATTACAAGTTCTTGTTCTGGAGTTGCATCTTGGGAACTCTGAAACATAGTAATGGACATAGAACTTAGCATATGTATAGATAATAACTTGATGCTATCACTTAGTGTATTCATGGAACTATCTTTAAGGCCAGGTCGCGAGTCAACAAAATGTTTACAGATAATGGGATTAAATGGTTTACCCAGTAAAATCTTGCTTGTTCCTGTTATTTATTACTACTTTGGTCCTATCTGTAAGATTATATCAAAAGTGAAGGTCACTAGCAATTTGTATTGGGACTGTAACTCCATTGCCATTGAATGAAAAAGTACTGAAACTTCTTGGTGTGTTGCGGATTTTTGATCTTTTCATGAAGGCCAAGGTCATAGATCGACATTAATTTTCAGTGTGTCCTCGATCTCAAGGATATTAATAGTGAAATGAAACACAATATATTCATGCATTATGACCTAAGGTCATGTAAAATAACATACTTTTATAATCCTATTTTCAAAGTCACTGTCATTTTTCATGGTTGGGTTGTGACAGAGTAAATCTAAAGCTGTTGAAATATATGAAAATTAAACATTTTGGATATGATGTGTCTTGTACCACCATCAAGAACCTATCTGCGAAAGAAAAATTCACAGTCATATGAAGGTTACTTACTTGTAATATTTTGGCTGTAACTCTGGAATCACTAAAAGTAGTATTTTCAAACTCATATGCTTTTACATCTTGACTTTTGTGTGATTTTCATGACCTTAGACTCAAGGTAAAGGTCATATGCCAATGTACTTTCTTTTCTTGCTGGTCTTGAATTATAGACCTCTTATTTAGAGCAGTGAAACTTCATATGCTGATATCCATGATGACCTAGGGGTTAAGGTCAAAAACAGTTTTCCACAGTGACTACATAGATTAACTTAACTTATAATGGCAAACAAGTGTATGTACTTTAAGGATGGGCTATGAACAGTTTCTAAGTTATGACACAAAGTCTAGTTCCCAAAAGGGAGTGATACAAGTTGTGTAAATGTCTTGGCTTTGATATGGCACTAGAAACTGATCTCATATATATATATATATATATATATATATATATATATATATATATATATATATATATATATATATATATATATATCCCTAGGAAAGAAGATAAATGACACATTAATCATTAATTAACAGTGTTGCAACTATGTGCTCCAAGTTTTTCCCCATAAGTTTCAGTATGTGCATGAATTTGCATTCATTAGTCAGATGAACAATAGCAGGCCCACTTGGACCTCATCATTAACACCTTGCACTCAGCCATTATTCAAATGCTGCATCCTTTTTTAATACCGTCCTGTCAATTGTGGGTGGTATATTGGATTTACTTTAACCATCTTTGTGTGTCTATCTTTCTTGTATAAGCTTTAACTCATAAACAAAAGTATATCCTGCTTGGCTAGAATGCAAACGTTATTTTCTCATTTTCTCTCATAACTGCCTATGGTGAATGACAATTGTCAAAAGTTGAATATGATGAAAGATGGTCTGCCCCTTAGAAATTCTGGATGTCAGGTGGCTTATAACTAATGAGTGCAGTTACAGGGACCTGTCTTTCTACCAAGACAGCAAGTCCAGATCCCTTTTCTATTAACCCATTGCATTAAGATCTTTCCAAACATTTACTGTTTGTTAGCAATTCATCTGTCAATTAATGATCTTTCACCTAACTGGCTTTTGTTGTTGTTATTATTGTTATAGGATTTAACGCCATTTCTCAGTACAAGATAGGCTATACATGGCGGCCAGTATAAATGGTGGAGGAAGAACCTGGGAAAACCCCCAGAAAGAACCACCGACCCACGAGAAGCCTAATTGGCTTTTGAACTCCTGATTAACTGCAAACACATGCATGCAGACCATTAACCTTTGAATTGCAGCTTTTGTTGTTGTTCTCCACCTGTAATGGTGGAGAAGAACTTAATGCACTAACTCGAATATTTAAACTTACATTGCTGGGTCAGTGCAACTCCTTGAATGTAATAAAAACATTTGACAATGTATAGTATCGTTTTTGCCTAAAATTAACAAAAACAAAAAGAAATTTTGCTCAGGATTTTGTCTCTTAAGTTAAATACATTTTTATTACAATTTACCAATTTTTGTTTATTCTATTTATGGATGAATGGATAGGGGTAATATGCCCGGTACAGGGTCTGGTCAGTTTTTAACCAGGTTGCCAAGACTGTTTGCCCCTCCATATTCTCTCTCTCTCTCTCTCTCTCTCTCTCTCTCTCTCTCTCTCTCTCTCTTGTTTTGGTGCAAAACAACTGTGTCAAGAATTAAGGAATTAAGTCTGAGTCATTTATATATATATATATGATCTGGATACTTGACTGGGCCGGATATTTCCAGGTAGTGAAAAACCTTGCCTGCTACCTGTCAATCCCTAATTCTATTGTTGCTACAAATATAGCCACATACTGAAAGACCAAAAGAAAAAATTCTCTTTCTGTTCCCTTTTCCCTTTTCTCATATCCATGAATTTCAGTACCGACTACAATGAAATTTGTTTGTAAAACCACAAGAAACACATGAAAAGAAACAAATTCACAGTGGTTTGAGATTTTATCTGCCATATGTATTCTCTTGTAAGATGAATCCAACTGCAAACAACATAGATCTAATCTGCCATTGCATAATGTGTCAGTAAATCAGGTCTATATTATCTGCCCTACTTATTACATCTTATATGGGTCTGTGCAGTTAGTAGTTGGACTGAGCTTATAAGTGAGTATATATGGTGATATGGTAATACACAAACATGTATGCCGGTTTCTAATGTTTACAAAATTTATAAAAATCAACAACTCACAATGAAGTATTGAAATATCTCTCCTGTACACATCACCATTTCAGGATGTCTACCCATTTTACATTGGTTTGATTTTAAGAATGTTTTGGATGACAGGGACCACTATAAACTTGTCCTTGGATAGATCAACACAAGTACATGTACATGGACCACTATAAGCTTGTCTTTGGATAGATCAACACAGCGTTGGATATTATTTATAAGAGTCGGCAGAATTTAAGGAGTCTTTCTGTTGACTTTAGTCCGTGCTTTTGAGGGATTACTTTTGACCCACAGGTCTATGACAAGTGACTTAGAAAAAGTAACTGTCCTGACGAATTCCCCAGATAGCACACCTACATTGGGCCAGTGATAATAGCCTACTTGCCATTGGTGATAAGATGGTGGGCCAACTTCAGATCTTTATTCAATTGCCAGTTTTGAAAAGCGCCAATTGGGCCAACATGTAATTATAATACTGACCTTGAGATTAAATAAAGTTTTCCCTGGTTTAATATTTTCTACCTAAAAGTAAGTCTCTAATTGTATACATAAATATATATGCCCCAAAATGTAGTATGCGAGTTGGTGCCTTACACAGTAATGTATCATTTGAGCTTATTTGGGCTGAAATGAGCTTAACAAAATTCTCCATGAGATTATAGATTTATTTGTTAAGGATTATTCAAATAATGCGCCGATTCATTTACAAAACCACCGTGCAGTATTTCAGATCTTGATCAATAGTAATCTACTATATATATATATATATATATATATATATATATATATATATATATATATATATATATATATATATATATATATATATATATATATATAAAGCTCAAGGGCATCAGGATGCAACAAATGCAAAGGCATATATCTTGGAAAATATGAACTCTGCGGCAGAACGTGTCACTGTGAATACTGTAAAACACATATGCTAGTGTTACGTACTGGTTGAGGCGCTTGGCCATATCCGAAATGTGGTATTGTAGTCAAATCACGTAAGCAACTCTGCATGCCACAAACACCCATAATTGCACAGACACTGTGACTGCACAGACAGTTATAAACATAAATGACATAATAGTTAGGATCAAAGGAATTGCAATTTCTGATCCTGGTAAAATAGAAAAACTAAAACAAGTTATTGATGGATTTCTTAACTAGAGGTTTCCCCTTATATAAGAGTAGTTATAGGGGATAGTATACGGACAATGGGAAAATACATTACGAGACCCCCCTGGGATAGTATACGGACACGATTTATACGGACAAAAAAAATCACCCTGGGATAGTATACGGACAATGGGAATTTTGTATAGGGACAATAGGAATGGTACAGATAGGGTGACGTCACGGTACTGGTCACTTGCAACAATGTAGCAAGCACCGTGACGTCATGCCACCTGTCTCATTTCTATACAAAGTTTGAATCATTCGCGTTCGTGTCAGTGAACAGTATATAGCAAGTACGGTGACGTCATACCACATGTGTCATTTCTATATAAAGTCTGAATCATTCGCGTCCGTGTTTGTGGATATTATAATATTATACCCAAATTATACAACTGACTAAAAAAAATTTTAGGTAAGAGAATAATGTTTTTGTGAGTTAAACATAAATTATACAATCGAATAAAATTTTTTTTTTAGACAAGAAAGAATAAATCTTTTCTAGGCATAGGAAGTGGCGCTGAAAAGGGCCTTTGTGTTTCTTCTTCTTTGTCTTCTTCTAAGTTCTTCTTTTCCTCCACCAACTTCTTGTTTTCTGTCCTACACTTTTTTCACCTCCACTTTTTGTTTTCTTCTCATTCTTTTCCTCCTACTCCTGTTTTCCTTCTCCTTCTCTTTCTCCTCCTTCTTCCTTTTTTCCTTTTCTATTTTTTCGTTCCACTCACTCATCCTCCTTTTGTCTTCTAAATCTTCCTTTCGTCCTTTTCCATTCTAATCATCTCATTTAATATCTCCTTTCCTCTCTTTAAATTGTTGATTTCCATAGCCAATCTGTGCGGGCTATAAGAACAAAGCTGCATTCTAAGTAGCATCTCATCCACCATGCCTAGTGTGTCTACCACCTCCTGCAATATTATCATTCTCTCCCAGTTACTTGCCATGGCTGACTATTCAGTGTTGAATGGCGCGAATGACTGACTGACTGACTGAAGGATTATAGTCGCATATGCACTCTGTGCTTCGCGACTGGTTATATCCCTAGGCTGGGCCCTCGGAGATGTGGTTATGGTGCCACCACTGCCTCTCAGAGCCCTAGGCTGGGCCCTTCGAGGTGTGAGTATTGTGCCCTCACGTCCTCCTGGGGGATATGAGTATGGTGCCATCATAACCCCCTAGTTTGCTTTCAGTTCACATACCCAGCAGCGAGCAGACACGTCCGTAACGAGGCAGAGGCGGAAAGAGACCCGGAAGGGAGGCAGCGCAGAAACGGCACGAAAGGGTCAAGGGGACAGCCATCCCAGGCACAACCAATTCCAGCCACAAGGTGCCCCGGCCCAACGGCAGGGCCGGTTTTAGTGTCAAATATAGTCCAGTTGTACTAGTGGATTACCCTATGCCAGTATTGTGTAAGTCACCTGTGTAATTTATCAAGGTTTGTTGAGTTATGAATTTGGTGTGTTGGGTATAGATTAAATTTGAATTTTGTGTACATAGTGTACGTGTCCGTTTTCCGAAATTCTTTCCCAATCTGGAGGGAGGTGTGCCCTTCCTAATAATTATCCGTAATTGGTGAATGTGTTTGGATATTTTTTTTTTTTTTTGACGAGGGGTCGAAAGGATCATGGTTGGTTTGTGTCTGGACTTCATGAGCCAAATTGAAGACCCTTGGTTGTCCATGTCGAGCTGTGGTCTGCAATACCTCCTTCTTGCGAGGATTAATTGCTGCTCGGTATGGATTCGCTGTGCTTGTCCGGTAGGGTTTTTGTGGGGCAGCAGGTAGAGCTTCCTGGACTGCCCCTTGCCTTTGAGTTTGTCCGTACCTGGGTATGCTATGCTTGTCCGGTGGGGATGGGGGTTTGTGTGGCAGCAGGTAGGCCTCCCTGGACGGCCACTTGCCTTTATTATTGTCCGTACGCTTGTCCGGGGTATGCTATGCTTGTCCGGTGGTGTCGGTACGCTTGTCCGGGGTATGCTATACTTGTCCGGTGGGGTTGGTGGGGGATTTGTGGGGCAGCAGGTAGTGCGGCCTGGACTGCCCCTTGCTTTGATGCTTGTCTGGCAAATTGTGTTGTGTAGTTATTTATATCTTTTCGAATTGGCAAGTTGTTGATCTTTTCAAATTGGCAAGTTGTTGGTGGGTGGCAATGTACGTCTTCTGAAGTGGCTAATCGCGATTGCGTGGTGATGTACATGTTTTCTCTGTACATTTTCCCGTTTTCTGTCTGTCGATTGGTGATAGACTCCAGTGGCGTATAATTTGTGTCTTCTTTATTAGCTTCTTCTGTTATAAATATTTATCCTTTTAGTGCGTCCTGGACTGCCCCTTGCTTTGGTGCTTGTCAGGCAAATTGTGTTGTGTAGTTATTTATATCTTTTCGAATTGGCAAGTTGTTCATCTTTTCTGCAGTTGTTCAGTCTAGTAGTGTCCGTCCGTGTTTTAGTGATGTTGGTAGATTAGTGTAGTTTTTAATTTAATTTTAAAAAAAACTAAAAAAAATTATGTATTTGTAGCTCTGTATGTTTGTTTGGTTTATCTTTTTTCCATTCCTTATTTTATCTATTGGTGAAGTAAATTGGCGCGAATGAAGAACGCTATGCTTTTATATACTTCAAGCACGGACGTGAACGAAAACATCCCTTACAGTCACTTCACATATTATCTACTATCCACACAAACGTACGAGAACGCATAAAACATACCCATATATACTATCCACACAAACGTACGAGAACGCATAAAACATACCCATATCTACTATCCACACAAACGTACGAGAACGCATAAAACATACCCATATCTACTATCCAAACAAACGTACGAGAACGCATAAAACATACCCATATCTACTATCCACACAAACGTACGAGAATACATAAAACATACCAATATCTACTGTCCACACAAACGTACGAGAACGCATAAAACATACAAGTATATACTATCCACACAAACGAACGAGAACGCATTAAACATACCCATATCTACTATCCACACAAACGTACGAGAACGCATTAAACATGCCCATATCTACTATCCACACAAACAAACGAGAACGCATAAAACACACACATAAACTATCCACACAAACGAAGGAAGAGAAGAAACACACACACACACACACACACACACACACACACACACACACACACACACACACACGCACACACACACACACACAACAGTAAAGGAGTGAGTGTTTATAGTCACACTACTCTACATTCACACAAATTGGCAACTTGAATAGTGCCTCTTTTCTAGAGATCTGGTTAGCCCTGAGAAGGGCTGTTTTTCGTTGAACTCCAATTGCACCTGGCTAATGGTGACACCTTCCTGGCCTGGTACCACACACACAACGTCGGCTCCAGTCATTCTCCCAATTGACACGTGTGGTTGGGAGCGCAGAGGGAGGTTGACTGGCTTCACTCTCCCGGTCTTCCGTCTCTGGGATAGTGAAGGCTTCCCTCCTTCTCCTATACCACAACCGTGGATGAATAAATTGTGCTGCTGGTAGTGGTTGTGGCTGTGGCTGTGGCTGTGGTTGAGGTGGCAGTACTGGTTGTGGTGTCCTCACCTCAGGTTTGACCTCACCCTGAAAAGGGCTGTTTTTTGTTAACGGGAGTGATGGCAATCTTTTTTACGGTCTAAGATTGCATCCCCGTCTGGCGGCAGGCTTTCCTATACGATACGGCCTGCTTCTGCGGAAAGAGAAGGAGAACTCTTTGGTGTCTACCCTACAGTCCACAAAACCTCTGTCTGGTTCTTGCTGCTGCTGCTGTTGTTGCTGCTGTTGTTGTTCTCTCTACTTCTGAAGTCTGTACTTCTCTGTCCATTCTTCTTGTTCTTTCTTGATTTCCTCTCTGAAGACCTCTTCTATCAGGTCTTGGGCTATGGATAACATCCTGACATTCTCTATCTCTTCAGGCTTCGGTATCAGGTTTAGCCTGACACGATGTAAATTGACGTAAGCTTCGTTCAGCTTAGCTAGTCTGGAAGGCATGTTCATAGATAGACGAGTCAACCATGGATGGCCAGACTGGAGACCAACCCGCTTTATATGGTTCAAACGCGGACGCGATAGAAAACATCCCTACTCGGTTTTAGTGTAGGAACGTTATGATAGCTCATGTCGTGGTGAAGGATAGAGAGAAGTCAAAGAGCAATTGTAATGATAATTTTTTTTTTTTAAAACAAACGACAGACACATTTTTTCAAAACACAACATTTTTTCATTCAACAAACAACTAACAAGTAACAACTTACAAGTAACAATAACATCAAACAAATTATTTTTGACAAGGTTGACAACGTTGTGAAATCATGTGCGATTTCCATTGATGGAAGTCATGAGGCCATTGATGTACACTACGTTTCCTAGCTAAAGACAAAAGATAGCCATAATGGTCACAAAACCATCGATCTACTTTCTCATCATTTCTAGAAGAGTGACGATCAAAATAAGACACTAAATGTTCTAAAGGATATCCAAGACTGCGTTGATGAAGAAAATACACACAATATTGTCCACACACCATGGAATCTGTGCCTTGTAATTTCACGTTATTGAATCGTGTCGTCTAGGCATTTCTTCTCATAAAGTCAATGATGTCGTCTTCCAAAGGGGGTAATCCATACGAATCAAACTACTCCACACAATCCTCTTGAGGGAAGTAAACGGCTACCCAGTGGGTTCCTGGGAGGTGACTGTCGTCCGTGTTGATGACATAAGCTTGATGGTCTTGAGGTTTGCGATGAGGTAGTTCATCTTTAGCACACACGACAGGATTCCAAGAAGCAGTATACGAACTGTTGTTCAAAAGGTAATAAAGTTCCCAGGTATCCATTTTTTTGCTGTTTTTGTTCACAGGTAATGATAAGTCATCAATTCAATTCTGACTTTTTGTTTGAAACGCTCTGTCAAGTAGCCGTTTCTTCGCCTTGTCTCCCAACTCTGGGCTAAGAGAGATTCGATGCGATAGATCTCTAGAGTAGTCAATGGAGGGCAGGAATGATCACGCAAGCCTTTATACCACTAATGCAACACTGCTTCGTCCGAGATGAGACTCCAAGCGTCGTCCAGATACTCGTCCAATTTTTCTTCTTGACTCATCATCATACATTTATCGTGTTGAATTTGACTGGGATGATCGCTTTGACATCCATAACAATTTCTCTTGGTCAGTTCCGTAATTTTATCCGCCAGGTGTTTAGCAAAACAGGACACTAAATGTTGTTCTTGTTCTGGCCATCTGGACTTGACTACTACCTCGTCCTCTTTGTCTTGGTCTTGGGGTTCTGTTTTCACGCTATCCTCCCATTTCATTTCCAAAGATTCTCTATCGTTCAATGAGGGATAGGAGTCTTCCATTGTTTCTAATAGTCTAGAATGACTTCTCTCAAACTGTTGATTTCTATGGTATTATCGAATTCGGCATACAAGATGACGTTCACCGTCTCAGCGAGAGCTTCTGCAAACCGAAGTTCCACACGCAGTTGACCGGATTTTATAGGATGGAAATGTCCCTCGTCGCTGCCTTGGTCTGGAGTGAAATCAAAGGCTCACAAAATGTAACCTCCTACATAATCTTCTTACGAAATGCCGTGACTGGTGTTGGTTCCTAGTTGTCCTTTAGCTTCGTACAGGGACAAGTACGATCTCAAGTAATTCTTCTGGGCAAAGTTAGGTTCGAAGGGTCTGGTACACAATTTCTTGCCATCGCGACTGAATTCAATCTTGGACACTCTGTAGTGCTTAAACTGGAAAGGATTTTGATCGTGGGCTCCGTTGAGGGCTGCATTACTGACGATGCCAACGATTAAACGTTTGGGTAACTGTCCTTGGAACAGATGATCTTCGATCTTGGATCGGAGTCCATCAGCAATGGTGAATGTTTTCACTTCTACACGTCGTATCGGATACTTGGCGGTCGATCTGCTCAATGTTTGACTGATGTCATTTCCCGTTTTAGGTAACACTTCTACGCGAC